>JABFDZ020000002.1:20744612-20771023 GCA_019775955.2 Pollimyrus isidori
CCCCCCCCCCCCCCCCCCCCCCCCCCCCCCCCCCCCCCCCCCCCCCCCCCCCTCCAGTGGCTCCTGGCTTTGTGTTGCAGATAGAATTTCGCCCTCGGGGAAAAATAATTGGGGGGCCCTGATATAGAGGATAGGGTTAAAAATGTGGCTGCATTCGGAATACCCATAGCCAGAGCCCAGAAGCCATGCTTCATGGATGGTTCAGGCCATAGACAGTAGCCTGGTATTAAAACACAGTATTATAGTAGTTTATGTATGCAAGTGGATTAAAAGTGTAATGTGACTCCTCCGGTCTGCTTTTGGCAAGCATACATCACTTGGTTATAGAAGTATAAAGCCTAGAGAATTTGTAGCATATAATTGAGGATTCTGGGCAATTTGGTTTCTTTTGTCAGTAAGTCTGACTAATGACAGCCATGTCTCACTGTACTTTCAGTGAAATGCTTTGAATATGATAATTAATAGTGATCAATAACATGGCGTAATTGAGGGTACATTATGTGTTAATTTTGTATAAGTAGGACTTGTTGTCCACTTCAATAAGAAAGCAGACTAAGGACACACTGGGACTCCTCTTACTGCCTAATATTGCAGCCCCGTAGGTCATAAAATCAGCCTAGATGCATGTGGAAGCCTTCATGCACCATGACTGAAAAAATGCCCATATGTTTGTGTGCTTATTTTCAAAAGTCTTGTGGTGTCTTAGGACGGTAGCCTCCTAATGGTTTAATGAGTGAATATGTATACTGAGGGCAGCCTCCATTGTGCTGAGGGGGGTGGGCAGGCAGTCCGATGCCTCGGGGGGGGCTATACTTCATTCTCAGGGCAGCCTGTGTAGACCAAAGGCTGGGATCTGGCAGAGGGATCTCGCAGGATTTAGGAGGACATGTCAGATGTTGATGAATGGTCTAACCACAGCCCTGGTCCACCCAGACCTTTATGTGCCTTAGAGGGTGGGAACTTCAGGCGAACTGAGCTGCCCTTCATTTCATCTGCTACTCGTATGATTCCAAAGACTGACTGTTTTGAACCAGTGGGGTCTTTGCTTTTTCTTAAAGCCTGCTTAGGGTCTGCGTGGTAGCTAAGCTAGGCTCCCAGCCCAGCGCAGTTTAGTCACCTGACATCGCTTTCAGTCTGCCTGCCTCACTCGCCAGTACGTCAGTAGGACATATCCACACACCCAGGCCTGTTCCTCAAAGCCTGAAGTTTATCCCAGGAAGATCGGGGTACACTGGACTGGATACAGAATTAAATCGATTCTCTCCCAATTTCACGGTGGGAATCCAGCACGATGTCGGCAGTGGAGGTTTGCTGAGCCGTCACGCTGCATGCCCATGACCCCATTGAGTGTGTTTACTCTCGCCGACGACTCCCTGCAGACCCGCCCTTCCTGCTCCAGTGAAACTCAAACGCTGCTCAGGCTTTCTGTCACTTTGAAGAGTTAGAGCTCAGCTTGATACAGCAGTTTTCCATTATAACCCAAAAACCTCCCCATGGTCCTTGTGACAACACCATCTGATTCAGCTGTGAAGGGGACTGGGATTGCTGGGAGTAGTGGTGAAAATGGATATTTTTATCCTTGTGTTTCCATGTCCCATTAAAATGTCTCCCCTTCTATCCACTTCATTGGGTGTTGGGTGTAACCTGTTGAAATAAAAATATGTAACTGTGGTTCGTCTTGAATTTACTTACAAAATTTAATGTACATAAAACTGCAAAACTAAACTTAGTCCACCCAAAGTTTCACAGGTTCGACAGTTCCAGTTTTGTTGTGCAAATACAAACATGTTCATGATTACAGTCACAAACACGGTCAATGACACTCTCACCAGTCTGTCCCTCCTTGTCTGGGTCACCGCCCAGTCTAAAATAGATTTTATTCCTGATTCTTCTGTACTGGGAACACACTGACGCAATAATGAATGCACACTAAATAATAAATAACATGCATGCTAAATTCCATTATAAACTCCGGTTAAATGTAGAACAGAATAAATAAACTTCATAACCTGTTCAGACATTCTTATTATAGGCCGACATAAATCAAAGGCTCTTATGCTGGGAACGTGGGTGACATTCCCTCTCGGGATGAGCGTACAGGACCTCATCATGTTTGATTTATATTTATAAACCTGACGGGCTAAGGCTGGACACTACAGACCCCAGAACTTCCCATTTCCCTTTTGGCCTGCTGCCAGTCTAGAGGAGCCCTACAGCTAGAGTCCGGTGCTGGAGTCACTGCAGCGAATCTCTCTGCTGTATAAACATACACAGCAATTTACCGTCATGATTTTCTTTCTAGTCTGACTGGAAAAATATTTAGAAAACGTTCCAGTTCATATTTCATGTTATTTGTGCTGCTGACGCGAGTTCAGGGGCAGGATTTCGGCTGGTGAGCAGGAGCCGCTCTCTGGCCAGGAGCCAGGATGCTGCGGCAGCTGGAGGTGAGCGTGGCGTTTCTGACGGACTCGGAGCGCCAGCTGATCCTCGAGGTGCTCCAGCGGGATGAGGAGCTGAGGAAAGCTGAGGAGCAGCGTGTGAGGTGACTCTGCCCCCCCTCCAGTCACCCAACCCAATATTTTCCTCCCCTAATTACCTCCTCCTGAGAGCATTCCCCAACCAAACCGGTCTGTCTTTTCCAACCCCGCGTCTAATGCTCCCGAGTCTCTTCCTTGTCGCCCCACCCCCGCAGGCGGCTGAAGGCGGAGCTCCTGGACATCCGCCGGCGAGGTGCCAAGCGCAGCAGCGGTAGCTACAGCGAGCGCAGTTGTGGCCGTTGCCAGGCAGCTCTGGGGCGTCTGTCTGTCAGTGCCAGCCAATGCTCGGGCTGCAACCATCGCGTGTGTGCCGCCTGCCGCTGGAGTCGGCCCGACGGCTCATGGGTGTGCAGCGTGTGTGCAAAGGAGGCGTGAGTGCAGCTCTTGGGGGGTGTGGCTGTTTGACAGGGAAGCGTTTTCCTCTCTATACTATCTCGCTGTGCTCCTCTTTTCCAGAGACCTTAAGAAGACCACTGGAGACTGGTTCTATGACCAGAGGGTGAATCGCTTCCTGGACTCCCCTGGGCATGACATGGTCAGAGTCTCCCTCAGGAAGAGGCCTCAGGGTGAGAACAGGAAGCCGCCCCCAGCCACTTCCTGTAGGAGGAGAATTAGGCTGATAAGCTCCGAAAGGATGCACGTTTCACAGCGATAACGAACTCTTCCTGCTGGGCGCGATGCCTATCGGCTGGTAAGCCATTAGCCTGCCGCTACCTGCTAACTGCTAACGGCTACCACACTGTGTTTCAGTGAAGAAGCGCGACACCGTAGGGGCAATGCTCCTGCAGAACGCGGAGATGAATCCCGCCAGCAGGCCCTCACCAATCCCTCGGCCCAGGCTGAAGGACCAGCTGGCCCTCGACATGAGGTGAGAGCCACCCGGCATTTGGCCAACATGGTCACAGACTCCCAGTGCAATAGCCTTTTACCTGTATTGGCTAAAATTAGGATCGGACGCCATGATTGGCTGACAGCGAACTACCGTCCTGGCGGCACATCTGCCAAAAGTAAATAGGACTTTACAGTCTTTACAGAATTTACTTTAAGTGGATAGATGTTTACGAAACTTAAAAATTGCCACACCAGTGTGTGTCCAGGTTAATTGGCTGTTCTGTAAGAAGGGCGACTTGTGGTGCATTCAGCAAACGTAGGTGTGTACAGGCGGGGGGCAGTGAGTGGGCAGCGAGTTTCGCCCCTCTGTGCCCACGATCAGAAGGTCACCAGGTCAAGCCAGGCCTCTGCAGAAGATTGCCATGTCCACAGGCCCTTGAGCAAGGTGCTTCACCCTCAGCCTCCTGCAGCCACCACACATAAGCTGACCTTGCACTGTGAGCCCCAGGCTATGCTCTTGCGAGGCAAGGAGAAGAATTCCAGTGTATCTGTACTCATACTGGTGCAAATGGCAAATAAAGGATTTATCAGACTCTGTCAGTACTTCCTTTCTGGAGTCCATTGGTGTGTACAGCAGTTTGTTAGGTGTGTTTCAACAGAATCATATTCATCACTGCTGTTTGCTGGGCAGGGAAATGTGAGAGTGTAGGAGGTTGGACAAACCTATAAGGAAAATAAGCTCTGTCACAGGACTGAGTTCGGACTCCTTTGAAGAAGTGGTGATGAATGGTGTGCAGACTGTCGCCCTTTCTGACCAGTGAGGCATCTGGCACAGGGCCACTAACCAGCTCCATGGCCCCTCGCTCTACTGTTACACCTGCAGTAAATGACACACTGCCCAAGTGCTGTGAAGGGAATGGCCACAGTTTATTTTAGAAGATGGAAGCCAGTTGGGTTTGGGCTCACATCCTCTTCTCTGTGGACTTCAGCTCTCTGTCAGATGGATCACAACCCCCTGAGGGACCAGCTCCAGATCAACAGCAGCACAGTGACACCGAGTCTGTGGAGAAGGCCAGCCTGAGTAGCAGCCGAACCGGGACTGAGTCCTCCCATGAGACTCCGGTCCTGTCCAGGTGAGGCTGAGGTCGGAGGGGGCAGCATGTCCGGAACACCCTGTCAGTAACCAGAATGTGGATACTCTGGCTTCAGTTTCCCATGGCCCTCTGTCGCCGCCCTACAGGAATGCAGCTGCGCCTGCAGATGGAGGGTCAATGGGGCGCTCCAGTCCCGCTGGATCTAGCAAGTCCATCTTGGATGCCCCTGTCAAGCCGGGCAACTCCTACAGTAGCACTTTAGACCTTGACCCGGTGAGACGACCATGCCTGTATGCAGGCCATACCACCCATAGCTGACTGTTCACACTCCTCCCAAACATAACCTGCTTTTTTGCAGCCAGCAACACCCTGCCCAGTACCAACAGTATCTGAAGAAGATAAGCTGTTCAAGAGGAGTACCAAACGAGTCCAGAAGCCTGGGGGTAAGAAACTGGAGCTTGCGGTGTGGAAGACCTTGACCACTTGGTATGTGTGGGGAGAGGAAGTGACACGCTAGGGTGTCATCCGTACTTCCTTTCTTTCGGGTTCCTTCCAGAGAGTAACTGGCCCACCTCAGTGCTGGACCTGCGTGAGGGGGGGTCAGAGATAGACGAGGGCTCCATGAGAGATCGAAGCAAGTCCGTGCCAGGGCTCAACATGCAGGTGAGTGCTGGGGGTGGGGGGGAGAGCCGTATTTTCAATTTGCTTTAGACAAACTTGAGGGTATGCCTTGGCCCGTTGTGACATCGCCAATTCAGGAGGAAGAGGAGGATGAGGACATTGACAGCCTGGTTGAAATCCACAGGAAGAATGCAGGCAGAAGCACATACAGCCTTCGAAGCAAGGTGTGTCCACCTAGCATCTGTGCAAACCTAGCAGACCTAGCATCTGTGCAAAATCCCTGCGTGAAATTACAATGTTAAGAAAGTCTGCCCTTTACTGGTTACTGAGGGTCATGTGAGTATCCCAGGGCATGTAGACTGGGTTTGATTTTTCCCCCAGAGCACGATGGGCAGTCTGATGAGCGTGTACAGCGAGGCAGGAGACTACGACACAGTAGACGTCAGTGGGGACGTCGTATTCTCCCTCCGTTATGACGATCGCTCGCAGACCCTGTCCGTCCTCATTCAGGAGTGCCGCAGCCTGGCTTATGGAAATGCTGCCAAACATCGCTGTAACCCGTGAGTGTCACCAGAAGCCATTTCAGATTAAGTGAATAATTGAACAAGGTGCATTTCATGTAAATATTGAACTATACAACTAAATGAAGTATATCATAATGTAATTATGTAGTATATTGTTTTAGAAATGCTGTCTCTTTACAGTAGCTAACTGGTGCCTTTTAATTGTCCGTCAAGTATGATGGTCCCCTGCCTTGGACTGGCACCACATCCCTGGTATAAACCCGTCTTGTGCCCTATGCCACCTGGATAGGCTCCAGGCTCCCTACAATCCTGGCCTAAAATCCAACAAGTTATCCAGTTAAGCGGGAAATCCGGCTGTGTGAGAAGTGATTCGAAGATCCTTCTATCCATTTTCTCTAACTGCCTACCATATTCAGGGTCATAGGGGTCTGAAACCTATCCCAGAGGCTATGGGTGCAGGGCAGGGAACAATCCAGGATGGGGTCCCAATCCATCACACACACCATGTGTGGTTAGATGAGAGATATAAATAATAAAATAATAATCGGTAAAGCAGTATTGAGAATTTGGCTCAGGTCTCCTCTCCTTTAGCTTGGTTTTGTCCACTGTACAGACACCATACTGTTCCATAGGTATGTAAAATGCTACCTGCTCCCAGACAAGTCACGGCAGAGCAAGAAGAAGACCACCGTCAAGAGCAACACGGTCAACCCGATTTACAACGAGACCGTGAAGGTACTGGCCAAAGCTATAGTTCGCTCTCCCCTAATTGCCAGACTCGTCCACCTGCAGCTACCTCATGAACCTCCATGAGACAATTAGCTGGAATGTTGACATTTAAGATGAGAAGGATTTCTGTCCTGGGAGTCTGAATGACAGGCAAATATTGATTCTGTACCTGCCCTTTATTAATCCAGCGTAAACACCAGGTAGGACAGCAGTTTAAGAAACACATAACCCGTTTAAATAACCACTAGAGCCAGTGTAAATGATTACCAGATACGCTGGTCTGCGTGAAGCTACAGATGACATACTGGGATCACCATAAGTGAACCTCCTACCATTCTTCTCCTTCCTCTGTTTTGCCCCAGTACTCCATCAGTCGTTCCCAGCTGGTCACACGGTCTCTCCAATTGTCTGTCTGGCACCATGACCGCTTTGGCCGCAACGCCTTCTTGGGGGAGGTGGAGTTGCCACTGGACTGCAGGGACCTGAACTCCAGCCATGAGGAGTGTGTGCCGCTTCGACCAAAGGTAAGCCGCACTCGCACACCTGGGACGTCAGAACAGATCAGCTCCTTCACCCCGGATCTTCTGGCCTCCACCTGCTGCAGGTCTCTGCCGCATCACAGTCCGCGTTCGCCCAGTACAAGGGGGAACTGATGATTTCCCTGAAGTTTGTTGCCGCAGGCGAGGCGTCCTCAGACACCGCCAAAGGTCCGTCCACACAAGCGAGTCACACAGCCTTGGCGTTTATGTGTCATTGATGTTGATGTCCTCCCAACAAGCTTTCTATTCCCCAAGGTAAGGACAAGAAGAAGATGAAGACCAAGGATGAAGGTGGAGAGCTTCATGTCCTGATCAAGGAGGCCAAAAACCTAACCGCCATGAAAAAGGGAGGCGTCTCTGACTCCTTTGTGAAAGGGTGAGAGGGCAGCCATCTTGCACTATATTGCCAAAAGTATTGAGACACCTGCCTTTTACACATGAACTTTAATGACATCCCATTCTTAATACATGGGCTTTAATATGGAGTTGGCTCACCCTTTGCAGCTATAACAGCTTCAACTCTTCTGGGAAGGCTGTCCACATGGTCTAGGAGTGTGCTTATGGGAATTTTTTGACCAATTTGCCAGGAGAGCATTTATGAGGTCAGGCACTGATGTTGGATAAGAAGGCCTGGCTCGCAGTCTCTGCTCTAATTCATCCCAAAGGTGTTCTATAGGGTTGAGGTCAGGACTCTGTGCAGGCCAGTCAAGTTCCTCCACACCGTCCATGTCCTTATGGACCTTGGTTTGTACACTGGTGTGCAGTTATGATTGAAACAGGAAGGGGCCATCCCCAATTTGTACCCACATAGTGATTTTGAACATCCAATTGAGCACAGCCTCTCTGAGGTGGCCTGCGCTATTCACTGATATGCTTCTTTCATCAAGCGATTTTGTTCCACGCGTTCAGGTACCTGCTGCCGGACAAGACTAAGGCCACAAAGAGGAAGACACCAGTGGTGAAGAAAACCCTCAACCCACACTATGATCACACTTTTGTGTACAAGGGCCTGAGCTTAGAGCAGCTGCAAGGCATGGGTCTGGAGCTGACTGTGTGGGACCGGGAGGCTATGTCCAGTAACGACTTCCTGGGAGGTGTCCTTCTGAGTTCAGGGTCAGGTGAGCACATGCCAAGGGTACGAAGTTTGACTGTTCACACCACACTTTAAGCATATACCTAAGATAATCTACATCAGGGTGTGAAATCCCATTCCTGCAATCCCTTGATCCTCCACGGGTCTCAGAATCATAGAGAAACCAGAGTATATGGTTATCTACATTCAACTGGGCTCATTAATTAGCAATCAAAACATTAATGGTTTGACTGGCAACAAATCCCAGCCGTGTCTCGAGCCAAATAAGAACACCAGGCACCCTAGGTATGATGGTCATTCCGGGGTGCTGATGGCTGTGCCATAAGATGGGAGGAGTCGGAAAAGAGGTGTGGTCATACTGTATATGACCTCCTTTTTGCTACTGTATATGACCTCCTTTTTGCTGCAGGTGCCATGCAGGAAATCTCAGTGGATTACACAGAGGATGAGGCTTGCCTTTGGAGGAAGATGATGCAGTACCCTGGCTCATGGGCAGAGGGCACTCTCCCACTGCGCTCCTCCATGGGCAAAGGCAAATGAAGATGCCAGAATGGAACGGAAACTGTCCATACGCTTTTAACCAAATTTCGCTTACCCACCCCACCCCACCACCTCCGTCTGCAATAAAGCATGTGATCTCAGGGGACGGGAGCGGGAGTCCCACAGCTCAGAGGGACTTGGGTTACCAATATCCTCTACCTGTGGACTAGAAGGACCTAATCAAGGGCTTTAACTTACATAATCACAAGTTTATTCTGCCAAAGAACTTAGTGTTACGCATTTAAAAATTTGTTAGCATTAACAATAATGCTATTATTACTTTTAATCTTTAGAAAGACTGATGCATCTTTTCTGGAGTTTTTTCTCTCAGTATGGGGGATCGGTGCCTGCAGAGCATGAGCTGAGATGGGCCCCTGTGCGTCTCTGTGCCGGACAGTCCTTGGGGTCTGTCACTTCCCTAACGTCATGAGCTTCGGAGGGTGACGGACGAGCAGCTGCAATATTCATCTTTCCATAGCAAAGGCACGCTGGACTGTTACCTTCAAACATAAGATCAGTGTACATGTATTTTTGTTTATGTTTAAAAAAACAGTGATTTTTATTGAATATACATAGAAAACAACCAATTACCAAGGGATTGGAAGGTAATTGTATGCCGATTTATCAAATTGTTGTCTTAATAAATAAGTATATTTAACTTCCGGGCCAGTGCCTGTCCACTTATAAGTCAGGGCATCTAGAGAGTCCTGCCATCTCATCCCTTGCACTCTGCTTGTGTACATATATGTTAATAATATTACTAATTTCTACTTGTTGCAAATCGCTGGACTTTAACATCCGGACACATAGTGGACTAACTGACACACCTATTGCACTGTTAGTTCTGCCCACTGGGGGGAGACCTACAAAGGAAGTATTGTGTAAGTTTCAGTAGATTCCAGACCAGCGTCACTAAGCAAAAAGCCTGTCCCCGACCCCTAGGGAGTTCCATGAACGTGCGGTCCAAATTCAGCCACCAGAGGGCAGCCTAGTATATAAAACCACCTTCCTGTAGCAACTGGTAGCTCAGTCACACAAGTCCCTGTACTCCTCCAGTTGGTGGCGCTGTTCTTCATTCAGCAGGTACATGTCGATTAGGGAGTAGAGCTCATCCGAGGAGGTGGGGTCAACTAAACGCTCACGGTCCACGCCCCGTTTGTCCAGGAGCACCATGGAGAAGTACGTCCTAGAGATCCTCAGGTTCTGCCTGCCAGGGTCAAAATGACAGGTCAGTGTCACCCCAGGAACACCAGGTGTGACGTGAGCCCCGGTGCCCGACGGTGCAGCCACTCTTACCGGAGACCTCTGATCACTTCAGGCTGGAGGGGCCGACCCTTCAGGTAGCCCACGGCATGTGGGGCCCGTCCCACCAGCTCGATGACGGTCATCTCCCTCATGTCCAGTCCACATTCCGCTTTCTGTGGGGGTACCAACCACCAAAACCTGAGCTCTATGGTCAGAAGCTGGGAGGTGTCTTCATGGTGTCTAGTGTGTGTGTGTGGGGGGAGGGCTGGAACCGACGTGCCACCCTCCAGGACCCAGAATGAACACATCCAGTCAAAGTATCTCTTGAGATGGTCCCTTCATTGTGGGGTAGTGGACGTACCTCCAGCATCAGCTTCTGGAGGCCATAGTACTGGTCAGTACTGCTGGGAGAGGAAACGATGAGTAGGTTCCTCTTCAGGTAGAACTGGTCCAGCAGGGCAGCGGCAGTCCTGGCATCCATTGTGATGATGGGCCGCTCTGCAGACACAGGCCAAGCTCACTGTATGCAGTGGCGCCCCAGGGGCCTGTGCATGCCAGTACATGGGGGGTACTCACGCACGCACAGCGGCGCCTCCCCAGACCAGCTGCGGTCAGACAGGCATGTGCGCAGGCCGGGGCCCTGCCTCTCATAGCCGGCCCCGCAGTGGTACTCGCACTCGGTCCCGTAATTATCCCCGTCGGCAGAGCAGGTGAGGCGTCCGTGCAGTGGGGCCACAAGGGCAGGACATCTCCTCACTGGGGGAGGGCAGCAGAGTTCAGACGCAGTGACACTTCCTGTCTCGCCCCTGACTCTGTCACACCACCGCTGTCCTACACTGCATCACACTAAAGAATTTGCTGTTTAAGCTTTTCCACACTGCTACACCCCCCCCCCACCAACTACACAATGGCAAGGAAGCTTCTCCTTCTCTTGTCAAAGTAGAAATAGAAATAATTACCTTCCCCCTGTCCAAAATCACACCACCTCCCCCCTTTGTTGTCCTACCTTCCACTCGAACGATAAATTTGCAGGAGGCTTTGTTCCTGGCCTGGTCGTAAGCTTTGTACTGGATAATGTGCACCCCCTCCTCAAAATGGGAACCCGAGTTTGGACCCACAAGTATCACTCTGCGGCAGTGGAAACAAAGACCATGTTAGCGACCCTCCGCCCCCCACAGAAATGAAAGGGAATATCCTTTCCCCGCAAACAGGCAACAGATCCCATACTCTACTGCAGAGACGTCAGCGGTATCCTTGACAACGGGGGCATCCCAGGACACCTTTGCAGTCAGCTTGCCTTGCTCAGCAACTCGCACCCGTGACAGGGGGCACTGGATTTTCGGCGGGTCCCGATCTATAGAGAGACAAGGCAAGCGACACATTCTCATCTTTAGGCAGCTGGGGCGTTGGGGGCTGCGTTTGGATCAGTTACATGTACACCTTCTTTCTGAGAATAGCTCCGTTAACTTTGAAGATTGTGAAATGCTCCTTGGAAAGATCTGGGCCATAGCAACAAGGCCCGAGATGGGGGTGGGGGTGTGGGGCAGCCTGAAGTGTTCTAGGTCACAGCGACTGAGGCTCAGATGACCATACTCAGCGTAAACAAAAGCAGCTCATACACAACCTGCATCTTTCAGCATCTCCCTGCCTGCCCAGGATCGCGGCCCAGGCCTCCAGGCGATCATCACCTGTACAGGTGGGCTCCCTGCTGCTCCACTGTCCGCCCTCCAGGCAAATACGGGTGTGGTCGCCCTCCAGCTGGTAGCCGGGGTTGCAGATGTAGCTGCACCTGGAGTTCACCAGCACGCTGTCGGTGCAGCTGTAGGTGCCATGAAAGATCAGCGGCAGCACACGGCAACGCACCTCTGCGGGGTTGTCATGGCAACAGGAAGAGTTTATTTAAATGAGTGGCACCAGTAGGTGGAGCTTATACTCTCCCACTTACCTGGGAAGAGAAGATACTGTGCTGGTTCTGTAAACACTACAAACAGAAAACCGCTCCAAGACAAATGAATCAAATTTCTTTATTTTAGGTTAATGTTTTTAAACCTCCCTGTTATCATTATGGGATGCTTCTGTGTGTCGTCACCCGCTGGCTTTCGCGGTAACCATGGAAACCACACACAACCCGCTCGGGCGGGCCCACTTACGGCGGCAGTTCGCGGTCCCTGACCAGCGGCGGTTTGGCATGCACTGCACGGACGAGCGGCCCAGCAGCCGGAAGCCGCGATCACAGGTCAGCTCGCACCGGGTGCCCAGGGTGCTGCGGTAGTAGCCCCCACGGGGAGAGAAGCAGGTGACCTCTCCATTCCTGAGGCTCAGGGGGTGGCACCACCGTGGCTCTGCCATTGGGGGGGGGGGAGGGACAGACAACTCTCTCAGCGACCTGTTAACAGCAGTCCAGGCCATGGAGCCTCATACTGATACAACTCCTCTGGTCAGAATTCCATTAAGGTTCTGCTGTTAACGGTGTGTGAAGAAGAGAGAACGAGCCAAAGTGGACACTCCGTACATACCTTTATAGTCAAGCTGGGGGGTAGAGTACTCCTCTTCCAGTGTGACCTCATTGTGATGGTACTGCTCAGGTATCCCAGAACCTTGGTGTGACAACAGCCTGCTGTTAGAACCTTCCAGAACTGCTCAAGGCAAAGCAGGAAGTGAGTGTAACAATAAGTGATTCATCCACGAATACCATCATTGTTTTTTGGCTTATTTTTTGTGCTTCATTTTAAAATTATGATCCTTATGAGGCTATTGTAAAAAGTAAAATGGTTCATTGTAAAAATGAAACACACAGTAAATTGGTCAAAAATGAGTTCCCTGGCTTTTCGTTAAAGAAAAAAAACCCCACCTCTGACTGTGGTTTCAGACAAAGCTGTAATATAAATCAGCTAGAAATGCACCTGTGTTTGTCATTAGGGAAAGAAGAGAGACTCCCTGAGTTGAGTCCAAAGGTTCTGAATTTCCACACCAGCACCAGGAATCCTCAAGACACCAGCCCCATTTTTGATAAAGTCACAGTGATCCAAAAAAGAGGATAATATTTGGGACTTACAGCCTACTGCCTTCGGTGAGTTTCCAGGATCTACAGAGCTGGGCCTATAGTGTCTGTCTGCCTGTGCTAAAATCAGCCCTGAACCTGGAATATGAAGCCACGTATCACTGGGAGAACATTCCAGCGTTCTGGAAAATGGAAGGAAACGAGACCCTGTGACAGCATTCCCAATTGGACTCCTTTGCAATACTAATTCGCAAAGACCCACCACGCAGCTGCACTTAAATTATCTGGATTTGTGCCAGTGCCCCCTTCAGGAAAATGGTGGTAGTGTACTTGGATTGCACCCACAGTTTTCCATTTCTCGTGCTATGTGGAATTTTCCACTGCAGACTGAAAGGGGACCTGGCAGATGTGTACTAACCCCTTCCCCCCCCCACCCCCCCCTGCCCATCATTTGCTTTGTCATCAGTGTACAGAACCGCAAAATATTTATTTCTTCCAAACTGAAGAGCTGCATTACCGGCACCCCCAAGCCCCCACCGCCAGGAACTGTGGTTTGCTCTATTTTTAACTCCTGATTTCCCCGAAAAGATATTATACTCAATTCCGCTCTTGATCCTGGGGTGACGATCTGGTAACAGCTGATTTGCCCGTCAAACCTGGAAACTTTGTAAACATGACTAATCAGTCCTTGTTTTTGCTTTTATAGTTTTCTGACACAACTAGCAGTCCGCTTCCCTCTTTGGGGTTAAAGATCGGGGTTTTTTTTTTTTCATACTTCCTCTGGTCTCCTTTCCAGAGACAGGGAGACCCTGGTATAGCATATTCAGCGCTGCTGGAATGCTCAGTGGACACACTGCTGAGGCGAAGCAAGCCAAGCAGACACCTCCACCTCACGGGAAACATGGAGCTTCCAGCCTCTCCAAACAGGAAACAGAAATAGATTTGGAGAGTCCCAATCCACACAACCGATGCATCATCAGACCAAGTGAAGCGACAGAACAAAGGCCTTTGACATGGTGAATACATAATGGGTTTTTTTCCCAGAATCGACCCCACTGCCATCAAATATCCAGCTGGTGGCGCTCACGGACCAGCTGGGTGCCATGGCTAGCTGATAACAGCCTCGAGGTGCACTCCGGCACCACGGCAACCAGGCGTCAAGCGTTCCCAGTAAGTCACATGACACTTTGTCATGGCGACATGCTTCTGGCTGCTTAACCAAAGGGGCGTGTCCCAGTAAGACCATTGATTTGCAGGGTGGGCCGACAGCCCTAATCTGAGCCAACATGCTACTGATAAAAACTCGCCTGCAGAAATAACAACATCTGCTAGCAATGTTCAGAGCAAACACTGTTCCTTCAACCTGGAAAAAAAATCACTAAGATACATCTTTTAAGTGCCTCCATCCATCCATCTTCCAACATCTTCTCCAACACAGAATCACAGTCTTTAAGGTGCAGATTTCCTGAAAGATTTTAACTTTGTTTCCTCAGAGTGGAACTATGTTTTACAGAACAGCATGCTGCAGAATACCTCTTTACAAAGGCTGCGTGAGAAGGCCATTAGGATTTGAGGGGCTCTCATAAAATACTAGTTAAAAACGGTGGGAGTTCAAACAGGGTGCTGCTGGTGGGACCGCACCCGAGCGTGTACCATTGGTGGGAGCCCAAGCCAGGTACCACTGGCCTATGGCAGGGCACAGCTGGCCATCTGCTTTCTCTCTGAGGGGAAGCAGTGTGACCGTATCTGCTCATGACACTCAGCTGTGTTGCCGAGCAAGTAGCCAATGGGCCTTGGGGGTGAGGTGTGGGCGGCTCTGAAGAAAGGGCAGGCGGGAGGGTTGGGGGCGAGAAAGCAGGGGTGTTTGTCTCTACCGGGCCTTGGGTCAGGCCCTTACAACACTACTAACCACCTTCAGCATTACAGAGATTTTAATTGTGCACTGATTATCATCTGACAGAAGAGAGAGACATCCTATCTTCGCCTTTCACCTCCGGCATGCAGGATGAGAAGTTTAGGAGGAGGATGTTTGCTTAATGACAAATTCATCATAAGCCGACAGACATTAAAAAAATCTAGCAGTCTTACTAAATGTAGTGCCAGGTTTTTATCATTTGCTTTAGGTTTACATTCATGTGTGATCAACTTGTCCAGTACAGGGTCCCCAGGAGGACCAGAGATGGCATCCAATAATGAAGAACGTGCACTATTTAAAGACCGTGCTAAATCGAATCATGAAGCTTTAGATTGTTCCACCAGGTGTGGTTATCATGCTTCAACCATATGATGGATGTCGCCATTGCATTGGCAGAAAACCACACTCACAAAGATTTTCAGTGACGGACAGAAATCCGTGCAGCGCTTCACACAAACCCTTGGCGATGAGCTTCCCCTGCAGGGCTGCATATTCCCACCAGCTTTAAAAGGAGGGATTAAATATTACTTTCACATCACTGATCCTCAGCATCTCTAGATGCCCCCATCACCTAAAGCAGAGGCTAAATGTTAAGCGATGGGAGAAATAAGTTCTGAAAACTGCACTGGGGAGGTGGGACCTCCTTGCCTTCATTTAATCCCAGAGCCAATAGAGCAACAAACCAGGAGGATTAAACTGGTCTGCAGTCAATGGCAGACAGTAATCACAGCTTTTAAAATCTCCCTGAATTGCTGCACGGTCTCAGATATCACAGATTTTCAGGCACCTTAAAAACCTGTTACGGGAAACAGATGAATAAGACAGCACGGTCCTCAAACAGGTCACCTTCACAACCCTGCTTCTGCTGAGATGCTTGGGTGACACTGTGCTGTTTAATTATGGCTCTTTCCAGGCACTTGCACCAGAGGGAGGGCAGATGCCAGGACTGTGTGTATAATTAACAATAAAATAAATGGTTTACCATTGCCACGCACACGAATGGCGTATGTAGTCACTGGCACTTCAGGATCTAAACCTGCAGATTTCAGAAAGGTTATAACAAGATGGGGGTATTCTTATTAATACAATCAATGTGAGTATTTTTTATAAAAAAGAAAGGCATATATTGTGTGAGGTAAATACTTGCATACGATGAATATCCCCCCAGTGGTTCTGCTTCCATATGCAGAATTACTGGGACTTGGGCTTTGATGTTGTTTTTCCAACGTGGACTCGATGCATGCCACACCACAAAGGTTCATGTTTCCACTACCACGTGAAGGACGTACCCGCGCTTCAGAGTGCTAAGCCTCAGCCCCGCCCCCGTCTATGACGTTCAGTCCGTGATTGGCTAGACGCTATTTTATTGCGCCTATAACGAGAGCCTTATAGACGATTAATGTTTGTTGTGGCGCAATTTATTAAAGTTGTTTTAATGCGGTAAATGAAAAAGTGAAACTAGTCTAATTTTCAAGGTCGTAAACCAAACCATCTAGATGTTTTAGATTATTTTTCCATTGAGACACAAGGCTTCAGCACAAAATTAATTATCTTTCTTGTTTACCATTCACAGGACTTGTGGGCCCATTATTTGTGAAATTAACATGCGGTGCATTTAAGCATGGGAAAAACCAAGCAACGGGTTTAGTTGGACACTTTTTATATATATTTTTTGACATTTTGTTTTCTTACATTTTAATCATGAATTGATATTTTTATGTAGGGGTATTTGGATGTTGTACATCAGCAATTACAAAAAGGCTTGTAGTACTGCACTGTTTTACAGTCATGGTGAAAAGAAAAAATGATTTATCGTGTTAAAGAAACGCTAAACAGAGTTAGTAAATGTTAAAGCCTTGTGAATAATAGTCATTAAAACTTTACTGGCAATCACTGATTTCTTCTACAACTATTCTGCATTTCTTTCCCTCCTATTCGTGCTGTCTTCTACCTTTTTCAACAGATTTCGTTTTATAACATTCAATTTTACTTGTACTTTTGTTCCCAACTCCATATTAAGCATTTTAGGATTTAATTTATTGTAAGGACCACGTGGTAGACCTCTCCACTGAGGGGTTAATTACATCCGTTTACATCCGTTACAACCGAACCGGGGATTACAAGAAAACTAAACACCGATTGGAACTTTGGTCAATTTCCAAGAATCGTTATAGTAAGTAGGATGCTGTGGGGGTGGGGTAGACAATGCACAATATCCTTATAGGAAACAGTGAACAGTGAATGCCAAATTTTTCACACTCTTCACGGTCCTGAAGTAGCTTCATCACTCAGTACAAGAAGCTGGCAGACGCTACAACAGCTGCTTCTAATACAAGACACAAACTCTGTCTGTCTGCATGAAAATCATACACAAGCAGAAAAGGGGTGACTAAGAGACAAGTAAAGCAAGCCAACGAAAGTTAAGTCTGAATGTGTTCAAGCACATTTTTATAGGACATCAACAGAAGTACAACATAGTGCAAAGTAATTCATAACAGAGAACAGAGGAAGGATTCCTCTTTAGCACAGTAAAGACATACCATCGTTTCGAGCAGCAACCTCCGCCAAAGCGCACACTTTCAGGAATAAAAGAAAATAAAGACTTGCCATTTCAGTTCCTCGATGTGAATTACTGTGATGAGAGAAAACATAAGGAAAGTATCATCCGACAAGCAACCATTCTTTCTGTTTCAGAAAGGAAAACACTAAACGTACGCGTGAAAATTATTGAATATTTTTACGTGACAGTAACAAAACCATTATTGCACCACTAGTTGGAGAACGATCGAAATCTTTAGAGATGAGTAATTGCTGAAGATTTGTTAAGTTGCATACATGCAAAATAAAATGCTCACACTGTGAGGTTAAACTGCAATAAAGCACAGGTAGAATTACAGTCGCCTACCTCTGGCATTCACCGTTAGATGGTTTTGCTGCTCCGCACTTCGTGTAACTGACTCGACCGCCGCTAGGGACTGTTATTACGGTCTTCATTTGGGATCTCGGCGTTTCGGCTTTTAAAGGAACAAGGCCCTAAATGAAATTTACAGGAAAAAAAACCTGCGCGATATCGTGTTTTGATGGTGTTCTTTTTGCTGCTTAGAATAGGCCTACATATTTATAAATAAGGATAACAAAAAGAATAGCCTAACGTCGAATCAAAAGGCAAACCGAAGTTAAGCATTGAAACAAAACACGACCATTGAGAGTACAACTCATTTCACATTTATAACGATATTATAACCGCACATGCAATTGTGTAAAATGAAAAATCAAAATTCTTTACTGAAAAATTGCTTTTAAGTTAAGAACAAGTTTACCTTGTGTCAGTTTCAGTCAGTATCTGGGTCAGGGCCAGTCATAAATGGTCACCCAGGGTAGTTCAGTTTCTCAACCCTCTGCTGTTGGGTATCCTCCTTTTAGCCCCCTTGTCATCCATTTTCCTTTCCTCCTTCCAGACTCCCCATTAATAATTAACACTGCTCTCTCCAATGTCATTCACACTAAAAACGTGAAACACATGTATACACATACTGTGGAAGCAGAAATAATTATTGTGACTGAAAAACTGTTCTTGGCTTCTGTGATATGTGTATAATATAGCCCTCCATTAGGTGTCCTCCTGTCTAAATTCATGCCACTGGCTACCTTACCTGCAGGAGATACAGGCATGCAGGCACCTAGGGCTGTCTCTTGCCCCAAGAAGTAATTTAGATTGGCAGTTTCCCAAGAACCAGTTTCTGCTACGTGTTTTGTTTATGTGTGTGTGTGTAAAAGGGGGGGGGGGGGCTATGGAGCCAGGATTTCCTGCCATAAATGTCAAAAACCGGCTGTCAACCGATTATTATTTTATCGCAATTAATCACAGCACATTTTGTTGAAGCTGCCCTAGGGTGTCATACTGGCTTTGACTGGCTCTGTGCTGGCTGACAAGAAATCGTCAAAATATGTTTATCACACGATGCATCCTTAAATATTTGAACTTAAATTTAGCATTAAATGTAAAATTACACGAAAAAAATTGGGGGTTTGACCATCCTTTGGCTGTGATTTAAATAATGGCTGTTTAGATTGTAAATAACTACACACTCAATGCAACTGAAACATAAATTATTTTAATTATTGCAGTGTGTACTGAGTGCACAGCACTTCTGTGAAACTACAGTCAAGGACTAATTCTTAGATGAACTGAGATTGTTATTCCTGCTTCTGTAGGATATACATTGATATTGTGAGTTTTCCCTTACTTGTTCAGCACGATTCATGTTTACAATGTTTCAGTGCAACTGTAAGAAAACCTCTTAAGTAGATTTACTTCCATATGCTATATGTGTTAGTAACAATCCTGTTCAGTTCATTTTATGTAGTTTTCTTAACATACGCTCACCATGCAAAGATTTTCCTGTGGAAAAAAGGTAAGAGAAACCAAAAGCAGTTAAAGATTTAAAAAATGTTCAAGTCCAATATTATTTTTCACCAATAATGTTTCCTCTGAGTAACAGTTGTTTTTTTTTTACTTAAGGGAAGAAATTTCACAAGGAGGGTATGAGTCTCATTAGGTTTGATTGAAAGGTATGTTTGTGTTACATTAGAATATCGGAAGCTATCAAAAGAACCCATGAGGGAGAAGCTGGTGAGTTGGCAAAGGCAAGACTGTGGAAGCATTTGTGATAGATCTCTGCCTCTACACACGTTCCCCAGTACCATGCAGGACGAAGCTTTATTCTCTGAGCCACTTGGTTATCACTGTTACCTTATGGCACGGTGCTCCATCATGCTGGAAAAGGCAAGTTCATCACCAAACTGTTCTTAGACGGTTGGGAGAAGTTGCTTTTGGAGAGTGTTTTGGTGCCATTCATGGCTGTGTTCTTAGGCAAAATTGTGAGTGAGCCCACTGCCTTGGCTGAGCAGGAACCCCACACATGAATGGTCTCAGGATGCTTTACTGTTGGCATGACACCGGACTGATGGTAGCGCTCACCTTTTCTTCTCCGGACAATCTTTTTTCCAGATGCCCAAAACAATCGGACCGGGGATTCATCAATGAAAATGACTTTATCCCAGTCCTCAGCAGTCCAATCCCTGTAACTTTACCAGAATATCAGTCTGTCCCTGATGTTTTTCTTGGAGAGAAGTTCATACTTTGCTGCCCTTTTTGACCCCAGGCCATCCTCCAAAAATCTTCACCTCACTGTACATACAGATACACTCACATCTGCCTGCTGCCATTGCTGAGGGAGCTCTGCACTGTTGGTGCCACAATCCTGCAGTTGAATCAACTTTAGGAGACGTTCCTTGTGCTTGCTGGGGGCCCTGAAGTCATCTTCACAACAATTGAACCTCTCTCTTTAAAGTTCTTGTTGATCCGACAAATGGTTGATTTAGGTGCAGTCTTACTGGCAGCAATACTGTTTTTGTGCAAAGCAGTGATGACTTCACATGTTTCCTTGCAGGTAACCATGGGTAACAGAGGAAGAACAATGATTTCAAGCACCATGCTCCTTTTAAAGCATTCAGTTTGCTATTTTAAATCAGCATGACAGAGTGACCTCCATCTTTGTCCTCATAAACACTCTCACTTGTGTTAACAAGAGAATCACTGAAATTGTGTCAGCAGGTCCATTTGTGACAGGGCTGAATGGAGTGGAAATGGGATTTTTGGGATTAAGTTTATTTTCATGGCAAAGAGGGACATTGCAAATAATTGCAATTCATCTGATCACTCTTCTTAGCATTCTGAAGTATAGGAAAATTCCTATCATAAAAACTGAGGCAGCAGACTTTGTTAAAATTAAGATTTGTGTCATTCTCAAAACTTTTGGCCACGGCTGTAGACAGCTGTAGAGGTAACAGGTTCCTGAAAGGCCAACACATGATCATCAGGTACTCGAGGTAGGGATAGCAGACGGACTTAACAACGTGCACACTACTGGTACACACCAGGAATTTTTGATCACAGACCATACTCCACCTCTGCACTTCCCCATGAGGCCTCAGGTCCTGTCCTCCCAGTGCATGAAAAACACTGGCAGCTTGATGGCAGGGATTGGTACCTCCTGCAACAGCCAGGTTTCTCTCACTGGAATGAGATCCATGCCTGGAACTGAACTTTAGCCAGAAATATGCCCGAGAGTGGAACCTGGGTTTATATGCATCTTAGTTTCACCAGAATGCCAGCTTGTTTGCCACTTCTCCTTCTCAGGTGGCGTTCCAGTGGACGGACAACACCAATGAATGGTCATGTTTCGGTGTTGCCCTGCGGAGTGTCGCCAAGCAAAGGGTCCTCATTGAAGAACTCAAAGTTTGTGGTGAGTCTGATGTCCATCAACGTTTGGTGATCATATGTAAACCTACAGATAATAGTTGCTGTAAGTGAGGTGGACAACAAAAACATGAACAGAAACAGCAGCTTGCAACATGGCAACCATCCTCCTTCGGCACCATCTTCAGTCACTGCTAGGCATTGGTGGGCACAGGGTCAACCATCACCTTCATTCACCTGGCCAGCCTCCCTGACACTGAGCAATCGGCCCCACCAGGGTGGAACGGACCACAGAGCAGGAAAGTGTGGCTTGCAGACACCTATGACCCCTGCATGGTAGGACTGGACCTGCTCTGTTAGCTGGGGGCTCATCTCAGCATCCATGTGGTGACCCCTCAGCAAGACGGCAGCTGGCAGCAAACCCAACAGACATGCCAGTTGCCATCTTGACTCCCACTGCTCTGGTGCCCCCCAACATACAACCAAATTCTCCAGCTCAGAAAAAAGTGTGATAGCATGACAGCAAAACCTTCTCTGGGTACAGTGCAAACAGTTTACAAATTATGACAATGGAGCACCATAAACCTGACAGCGGAGCAGTGGAGCCAGTAGAGGACCAAGCTGCACAGATATGTGGACATCATCATGGCTCATGATGATGAGTGCAAACCAGCTGCACTCGTCCAACACCAGATCAACAGTGGAAATGCTCAAACAATCCATCTGCAACCTCATTCGCTGGCATTTGTTAGGTGTCAGGTAGCCGAGCAGGAGATCCAGGGAATGGCGGCAGTGGGTGTCATCAATCCATCAATCTGTGGGCTGTGCCAGTGGTCCTGATCAAAAAAAGGATGGATCATGGTGTTTTTTTTGTTGATTTTCAGTGTCTGAACGTCATGATCTGGAAGGACTCTTACCTGCTGTCCCAGATCGAAGACATTTACATCACAAGATCGATGTGGTTTAGCTCCTTAGACCTCCGAAATGGCTATTAGCAGGTCGAATTGGCCCCAGGAGCCCAAGACTGCATTCAACATTAGTCAAGGTCTATGGTACTTTGGATCTATGCCGTTCAAGTTCTGCAATCCCCCAGCTACCTTTGAAGATTGATGAGCAAATGCTGGCACATGTCCCCCACAGCCAATTTGTCATCTACCTGGACAATCTGTTCATCCACACTGCTGACTTTGACGGAGTGCTGGACATTCACAGAGCTGGTCTGCACCTCGACCCCAGAATTACTCCCTGCTCTGGTGACAGAGAGAGTTCCTAGGTCACATGGTGAGTGGTGACAGAGTGCTGGCGGACCCTGAAAGGGTTGTGGTGGTGTGGTGATAGATATGTCTGCCAGATTCTGAGCTGCCTGAAGTGTAACTATTGTAAGTATAGTGTAACTATTGCATGACGTGCCGTGAACTCCCAGCAGTCATCGAAGCCTGTCTCAGTGGACCTGATGTTTGAGCAAGCCCCTGAGCCTGAGGTGCCAAGGGAGCCAGGGATGAAGCTCGCTCAGCAGCACCAAAGTGCAGCTACCGCCCAACAGAAACACAACCATGATGTACACAGCCTCCAGTAGCACTTTAACACCAGCGACCCAGTTTTGGTGTACTGTCCCATTCACAGGAAGAGACGGTTGCCTAAGCTGGACGGTCATTGGAGAGGACCTCAAAGAGATCCTCGAGTACCTGACTGAGGCTGTCTTCCACCTGTGGCTATAGTCCTGCGCAGGGATCGCCCAGCGCCATATTGCTCCCTGCCCAGCCTGATGCCCCTGGAGCAGCTAAGGACGAGGATGTGGCAGAGGATGGAGGTATGCTGGGACTCTGGGGACTGTGACATGCAGGCTGTGGTGGCAGCGCTGGTCCCCGCAGCATTTCAGGGATATTGTGATTAACTTGGGGGCCGCTGGGAATGGCTGGTTCCTCAGGTGGGGGCAGTGTAACACCCCTGGGCTGGTTTCGAGTGACTGATTATTACAACTACCAGCATGGCTGGTGTGGTGCTGATAGCATATATAAATGTGTTGTTTAATGTGTGCAATCATGTATTTAATATTGTAAATAATAAGTGTTGTACCCTCATAATGTTTGTGTGTTTTTCTGCCAGCACATTGTGAATGAACACAGAACTCCTGTTCCTTCTTGTAAAGAGCTGTCTCTTCTTTATTATTAAAATCACGCCACACATCTGTGTTATAATACTGACTCTAAAATTTATCCCTGTGGAACTCTACTTTTCAGCAATGGCAATCTTGACATTAGGTATTACAATTCTGGACTCTAAGAGTGACAATGTCCGACTCTGTATGTGGGACCATTTGGGTTTTTTAAATCCTCCAGAAAAATGTGTGACTACCTCAATTTTGTGCATATTAATGTGCATACTGAACAACTTTATATGACAAATTAACATTCAGAGGAAGTCTCTAGTTAGAAAAGATGTCGTCAAACCGTCAAATATGATCCCAGGGGTTTGTAAACTAAAAGCTTGGATGTAGTCCCACCCGTCAATTTGCAAAACATTCGTGCCCCGGAGGAGTGAAAACCGCCATCAATCATACGCGACGGCGGCCACATCACAAAATGACAGGCTATTCCTATAGCAACAGCCTCCCCCGGGGGCTGTTCTGTACAAGAGTTAAGTTAGGCTATCAAAAAAGGATCTGTTCCCCGATCAGAGGGAGTATGCTTTATCCCCCCCACCGGAAAGTAGCTCCTAATCAGTGACGACATTTCCCTTCTCATCGCCCAGTGAAAGTTTTTTTTTTTCTGCAAAAGACACTGGCAGGAAAAAGTTTGGAGGTGTTTCAAGAGCGACGCACTTTAAACCGATACAGCAATTTAAAGGAAACGGTGGCAAAACCGAGACAAAATGTCTTCTCCCTCCAGGCGGCTGCAGACCAAGCCCGTAATAACATGCCTGAAGACCTTCCTTATTTCTTACAGCCTGATATTCTGGGTGAGTTGCGCCTAAGAGCAGGATACGGAGAGGACAATGGGCAGGCGGTGCTGGCAGCACGTTACTGAAATCCTTACTATATACAAGTTTTACTTTTTTGAAGCATGAAAATCTAGCTTGGTGTTATGCTGTGTGGGCTTTTTTAAATCCAAATAAGTTAAATATGCGTTTGGTAAAGCGATAAAAGTATTTCCGCGACTGTTTTCAAACTCACATAAACACGGGTCTTGTGTGGCCAGTTTAGCTGGGGGGGGGGTTGTTTTCTGGACATCTGTTGTTTGTTCTGTTTTTTTTTTTCTTTTTGCTCCTGGTTTCCATACTTTGTATTTCTTCGACAATGTGTTTATTTTCATACCGGTATTGGTTTATAAAACATTTGTCTTTTTTTTTTCACTGCACAGCCCAAACCGTACGGTATTCCATTGTTTAGGGAAGGGACGCGATCTGGAAAAAAAAAAAAAAACTCTTACTCTTCATGATAATTTGAAACAATAGGGTGATAAGTAATTTGTGCGTAAGTCGCGTGTACGATGGCTGTTTTTAATTTAATATTCAGCCTGATGAATTAACAGGTGCCGCTGGTTCTCGTAATTTTAGCTGAAAGACATTGCCAACACAACAGATGCAATTTACCGGAGGCGTGAATACGATTGCTGTAGGCCTGCTGTAATTCTCAAAGACGGTACTTTGATTTTATTGCGGTGTAAATAAACTACATCATACAAATAAAGTTTTCAATGTGGGGATGGTTTTTTTTTAAAAAAAAATTATACATATATATTAAATATATAATGTCATAATTATATTTATCGTCATAATATAACTTGGACTTTAGCTCAAGTCCATATGCTGCAGCCCTGCAATTTATTGCTGTAAGGTAGATGGCACGGCATCTCCTGCCAGATGGACTACTGATTCATACCTTTTAATGACCCCGTGGGCAGAATAAACAAGCCAAGCCTGTTAAAATTATTTTACCGGTTGCCTCTAATGGAGTTTTGAAAGGGGCTGGGGTCCATGCTATGCATTAGAGATGGTCTGTGACTGCCTCTCCTCGGTGCTTCCCAGTGGCGTTTCACAAGGCACTTAACCTGAGGGTTTGTTCACTGGAAAAACACATTGTTGAAGCACGTAACTGCCATCTCTTGAACACATGATATGCGTGTGCGTGGGATTGCTGCATGGCAGTGAGGCTAGGTGTTAAACATGGCCTTCCCTCCATCTGATATTCCCCTTTTAGTTCACAGGAGTCATTCTGCTGGCGGTGGGTGTTTGGGGAAAGGTGAGTCTAGAGGCATACATCTCCCTCGCGACGGATGAGGGCACCAATGCCCCTTACGTCCTCATTGGAACTGGGGCCGTCATTGTCATCTTTGGCCTATTCGGTTGCTTTGCCACTTGCCGTGGAAGCACCTGGATGCTGAAGCTGGTGAGTAAGAGGGGGGGTGTGTGCTGCCATAGGGGTTTGTGATAAATTAATGCGTCTGATGGTTCTCTTGTGTGTGTGTGTCCCCAGTACGCCATGTTTTTGACGCTGGTGTTTTTAGCTGAACTTGTGGCAGGAATCTCCGGCTTCCTCTTCAGACACGAGGTACGGATTTCCTTCCTACAGAGCCTCTAACCGGTTTGCCAGGAAACTTTGCACAAACTGAACAGAAGATAATGCAGAGTGTCTGACTATCCTAGCATCCCTTAAAATACTGTAAGCCGTGTATTGTGGGACAGCCGGGGGGGACGTCGGTCTTTCATTTCATCCTCTGCTGCTTTTCAGATAAAAGCCAAGCTTGGCAGCAAGTATGAAGAAGCTGTTAAAAACTATGACGGCAAAGACCACACAAGCCAGGCGGTGGACACCATCCAGAGGAGTGTAAGTGCCCCCCAGTGCTGCGCTTCAAGGCAGACAGAATGCCCTCGTATGTCAGAAATGTTGGATATTCTCATGATGGAGATGGAATCACAGGACACTCTAAAGAAGGATTCTAGAATCGGTATTTATAGATGGACGGGTAATGATTCCAGAATCGGTATCTTATAGATGGACGGGTAATGATTCCAGAATCGGTATCTTATAGATAAACGGTAATCTCCAGCAGTAGTTGCTCACGTATTACTATCATGTTTAATACTGTGACAATAATCAAATGTATAGTGAAGCAATTGAAAAGAATGATTTTCTTCACTGTATGTTTCAGGGCTTCATTCATAAGTAAATTGTACACATCCTGAAATAAATATTTAATTATGGTTTGTTTGTGAATTAGAGTCCAGAATATTCAAGCAACTGTTACTTTCTTAAAAACGCATTCCAACGCATTTGTTTTAGCTATTATATTTATCTTAAATATGTCGTAATCAAGTATTAAGTGTGTTTTTCATATTTATCTAAAACGTTACATGAATCACATGATAATTTAGGGAAATGTATCAAGAAATACATCTCCTGGGGTAGCAGGGGGGGGGGGGGGGGGGGGGGGGGGGGGGGGGGGGGGGGGGGGGGGGGGGGGGGGGGGGGGGGGGGGGGG
>JABFDZ020000002.1:20783216-20805191 GCA_019775955.2 Pollimyrus isidori
TGTCCATCCATCCATTTTCAGCCTGTTTCGAGTTACAGGGATCGGATCCAATCCCAGGTCATAGGACAGCAAACTCTACCCAGACAAATATTACTGTCGCTTTAAGAAAGAACAAATGATTTGAGCTTTTTTTGTTATGGGAATATTTTCTAGTATTTCAGTGCAGTAGTGAGTGGAGTATTTCTGCACATTCACAAGAAATAAAAGAGGTTTTCTCAAGGGTACAAAAGCAAGGCCCTCGTGCTTGAAAATATAAGGGTTACAAAGTCACTCCTCCTGCTAGCCTGTATTTAATGAAACCATTCAAATGGCTACAACAGTGCACCTTTAGGTCTGCAGTTTCCGTTCCTTAGTCCAGTGTTTCCCAACCCCCAGCTAGTCCACGTATTTGCTCCCTGCCAGGAGCTGGGATGAAGCAAAAATGTGGACTGCCTGGGGGTCCATGATGATCAGATTGGGAAACACTGCCAGTCAGTAAAGTAACAAGCGGGAGACAGGCTTTCCTGAGGAGAAGCACCATGTCTCTCAGCCATGCAGCCAAATTGTATCCCAGCTCATACAAGTTGTACAATACACGTGTGAAGAGAACTCGCCTTCAATTCCAGGGGATCCGTGTCATAAGCATTTACATCATGAGTCTTATTCAGCTGGGGATTTGCTCATCTTTAACAGGAGGGATTGCCCAATGGAGTCATGCCCCTGACCATACACTAATCAACACACATGAAAAAAATGGATACCTTCCAAAGGATGTAAAAATGGATACCTTTTAGAAGACACTATTGCAGGACATCCTAACCATAACAGAAATATCTAATTACATTAGGAATAAAAAATACCTACAACAGTTAGATTTAGTCCCATAATTTCACTCCTAAAACTCTTTCAAATTTGCCATATTCTAATCAACGAATTACATGATTTGATGTTTTGTGCACAAAAAATCACGTCAGAGAGGCCAGAGGCACTATCCCTCACCAATCATTCTTCAATAAATATTTGTCACAGGCTAGTGCAATTTTAAATGTTTCATTAACTACTTCATTAATTACTGCTCTAAATAAATTGTTAAAATATATCTGAATTTCGACACATTGAAACGCACAAAAGTTCATATTTTTTGAATGAAACGATTATGCAATTTACATGGTTCAAATGGTTTTATTCTGATGCAGGCAGACTGCTTGTAATGAGAGATAAAGGACAAGTGCTGACTGCTTTAACGGATACAGGAAAACGAACTTTGTATCTTTTTTTGCGGTTTTCAAACATTATTTACACACACTTGTAGGTACACGTAAATAAAAACAATATAAAAATAGTTTTACAATCTTGAGTGTGAAATAATTAGGCCTAGTTATTTATTAAGTTTAAGATAACGGGATATGTTAATAAGTTAATACTGGCTCATTGATTCGTTTTCATTGTATCTTGTTAAAATTTTATGTTAATCAAAATATTTTTAAATATGCTAATGATTGAATATATTCAGTCATTTCTTTTTAATTTGTTTTATAGGTTACTGTATGTGACCACGGGTGTAAATAATATATTAACAAAGACAGGTTCATGTTAAAGTGTAAATAAGTCTAAATGTAGCCTATTTCATTTTTGATTAAGTCAGCTATGACATGTCCGCTTGTGTGGTTAATTTAATATTGAATAGACACTGAATGCTTCAAATCCAACTTAATTTCTCATTTGTTTGTTTCTTTTTAAACCAGAAGGACGCCCCCGACGCACGCAGCGCTCCCTGTTGGGGGGTGGAAGGGGCAGGGAAAGTTTAACAAGGGGGCTGCATTTTTCAAATTTTGGTAGCATTGGGGACGGCATTCGCCCGCATCCTCCGTCAAATCGTCCACTGGTCTTACTTACAATATAATCACCAGAGGCCCCATTTTTTGGCACAACACAGGAAATTATAAGCTTATTTAACATGTCGTACAGTGACTGACCCACATTTAAGTTTTGTCCTTCATAAGCAGAACTCGTGTTCTGAGGTTCACGCTAAAAACCGCTGCCTCTGCACAATTGCCATCATTTACCCATGATTCTCCACTGATTTCGGCACAGCTGTGGGAACAAAATGTTCTTCATCTTCCAAGCAGCTGGTCCACTCCACCTGAGCCCGCCAGGCTCTGTACCCCGCCCTCCCCACACACACACCCACACACACCAACGCATTGCTGATGTACACATTTTTGCTGACGTTGGTCGGCCTTTCCATTGTGGTGGTTCTGTTACAACATCTCACTACCCCTGGTCATATTTTATTTTGTGTTCCATAAAAACAATGTCCAGTTCACTTTTTTTGTATCTTAAATGGTGTGTGGCTGTTTGTTTCTGGTGATGTCACAGCCTCTGAAACAGATTACCCAACATGCAGAGTCCTCTTTTATATAGACTAGAAGAGAAAGGGCATTACACAGTTGGCTTGAAACTCATTTGACTGGACTTGCAGAATGAGGTGACTGAGTAAGACAGTATATTTAATTTGAACCACTGACCTACTCTTTCATAGATACATTAAGTCATTAAAATAATACAAACATTCATTATCCTGAGGCCTGTATCATGAAGCTGGATTCCTTGCTCAACTGGATGAATTTGAGGCTAAGTGGCAGTAACTCTGCCTTTTCAATATCAACAGGGTAAACAGGTTTACGGGGTAAACCTGCTCCTGACCAGGTTATGTTTCAGGCTCTTGAATCTCAAACAGTGTTTGGACCAATCAGAGATAAGAAATCAATACATTATAATAACAAGGACATTCCAACTCTTGAGATGACTTTTACATTAGAATGTTAAGTTAAGTGTATATGCAATATTCAGTATTCAGGCTGTAATATTATGCACATTGATGATGTAGTCAAGCTGGAACTTACGTTTGAAGTCTGACTCAAGGGTGGCCCTCTTCCAGTCACTGATTGCATCATAAGTACCACGTCAGCATAGCAGAAGTTAAGATCTGGGGCCCAGCTGGCCCGGACATGGGAGGTCACTACTCCCATCCCCCCCACACACCCACACACACACACACACACTCACACACACACCCACACACCCAGTACCACATTTCTGACTCCTACTCATTCCCAAACATTCCCCCTTTGAATCACCTTTTTCCACTTCTTTTCTTAATGTCAATAAGGCTTCATTAAAAACAATGAAGTGAGCTGGAAGCTGTGTGTTAGGATATGGTGCCGCTTTCTTTTTTCCCTTCTGCTGGCCGACACGCACATCCGCAGTGAGCAGGAGCCATTTGTACAGTGTGATGCACCAACCCATGGCCATGATGTATCGCAGCAGACAGGTGATACTGGAGCCTCTGAAAGTGGAGACTTGGAGCCCCCAACACGGGAGATTATAAGTGGGGAATTTCAACACTCAGTGTTTCCGAAGTTGGGCTCCCACACCGGTCAAATGAGCGGCGACGGTAGGTCCTGGGTTCTGAGGAACACCGGGGACTCGGGGCGAAGGGCTGAGGAGGAAAGGTCGACATCACTTCACGAAGGAAAAGCCGTAATGAGCAAGACAACTGTGAAGCAAGACGAAGATCAGCAGCCAGGCTATATGGTGCCACAATGGTGTCAGGTAATCACATGCACATTTTTGTGAGCAGGTAATGATGAATGAACAACTAAGGTGGACAGTTAAGGTGGTGATAAGTGTTATTGATTGTGAGTAAAGTGCAAAAAACTAACAAACTTTGGGGGGAAGCCTGCCACCATCTGAGTAATAATAATAATAATAATAATAATAATAATAATAATAATAATAATAATAATAATAATAGATCCACTTCTTTTACAGTGGTGGTTTTGAACACAAAAGCTCAGTGAAACATTCCAAAAATGCATCTATGCAAGATACGTGTGCATAAACGTAGACCATATTTCACATTCAGTGGAGTGTCTTTTATGAAACAATAGTGTGACAACGGGAAAAAAATTAGAAATTATGTCTGAGTCGTACTGCAGAACCGCCAAAGAGCCAGCTTACAACATGTGACCTGAATAATTTGTCACCTCACCACCGGAACTGTAGCCACTTCAGAATGACAGTGAACTCGGGGAACTATAAACCAGGACTTTCTGGTGGTTTCTCCTATACACATTATCCACCGTACAACTGTGTGCTATTCATACATAGGAGGAGCTTCATCACATAAACCCTTGAGGCCTGAGTAAATTGTGGGGGCAGGTGGTACATTTGCATTTTGACGTTTGTCAGCAGTATAAGATTGCAAACAGACCCCTGAGTACGACACAATACAACGTGGGGCCAGTGATAAGGGGAGTGGACATCAGTCGTTTGGGGGTGTGCAAGCAGAGTTTGTGTGGGCATCGAGAGCTCAACAGGCTTCTCTGACCACTTAGCTACCAAATCTTTCTCAAACACTGGCATCTCTTTGGTTCAGATCTTCAAGGAGGCCACAGCCATACATTCTCATTTCAAACCACATTCTACTTATGACTGATGATTTACTCCGAAAAGTGTAATCAACATTGATTCACTTATTCTCGACTCTGGCATCAATTCTAGTATGGAGTAGGATACCTGCAACATGGGGCAATGGAAGAAGGAGGCACTATGAGAAGAAGGCAAACTGGCAGAGACAGTGTCCTGCTGGATAACCTTGGGTTCTAGCATTCATGTTTATGTTACTGTAATACACACCATTTACCTGAACATTGTTGTAGACCCAGTACCCCCCTTTCGTGGCAACAGTAATCCCTGATGGCAGTCTCCTCTTCCACCTTTAATTATGAGTAACGAACGGCAGGGCGTCTTCTCACTCAAAATCAATGCCTGATGCGCATTGTGCCGGCATCGCATGCTCTTCTCATGTGCCACACTGCAAAATTTGTTCAGGAATGGTTTGAGGCACATGAAAAGAGTTTGAGGTGTTGACATTGGCTCCAGTTTCCCCAGTTCTCAATCTGATCAAGCATCGGAGGGATGTGGCAACCAAGCAAATCAGATTCATGGAGGGCCCACCTCCCAACTTGCTCACAACTATTATTAATGTCTTGATGCCAGACACCACAAGATACCTTCAGAGATCTTGTGGAGTCCATGCCTCGACAAATCTGAGCGATTTTTGGCAGCATATGAGGCAGGTGCTTTTAATGTTATAACCAACCAGTTTATATTTACACGCAGTTGGGAATAAAGCTTGGAGCCTGAGTACATGGTCAGACACCTCTGGAATCTTCTGAGGAGGCTTTAAAGGTCCAACAGAAATGTGACTATTCTGGTGAGGCTCAAACCATCAACTGTTCAATCACAAGCACGGAGACTAATCCTGCTGAGCCACACACTGTATAACCTTTGGCTTTTGTTTCTGTGTTCCCTGTTTCTTCTGGTCTGTCACTCACATTAATGGGTTATTTATTACAGATAAAGCAGATAATGGCAACACGTTGAATATCTGACCTGAATAGTAGAAATGGACAGTCACAAGCAAAAGGGCTTTTGTAAGTTGGATGCTGCTATCAATGTGTGTCTAGCTTAACTGGCTCAGACCAAAATATAGTAAAGAATTAACAGAACTTTACTGGGCTCTTCTAGAGGCAGAGGCAAAGATGAAGCTGGAACAACATTAAAACGTGAGCGGTGTGACAGTGATGTGGTGATACCACGGAGTTTACAACCAATCAGGCTGATCTGTGGTTCTCCCAGTTCGTACAGCCTGTCTCAAATGGGCAAAGTCCTTGGACGTGGAAGACAAAGGTCTAAGGAAGGAACATTAACTTGGTCTACTTCCCATTTCCTTGTGCTTTTAAACAGAACGGCATATTGCTCCAGCAAAAGGCTTGGAAATCCAGGCACCATTCTATGTTCCTATAAAATCAAGGAACGTCGTATTACTCAGTGGAACTGGTGCTGCATCTCCTCTACCAAACTGGGACAACAGCCTTAAAGGCTGCAAGTCAGACGACACATTTCCATTCATCATGAGGCTTCATTTGAACCTGTTTTTGAGACACAAGGACCATGTCTCCACACCTTTAACCAAAGAGAGTAGAGTCAGCCAGCCCATGGAGCGAATGGGGATTTAAGGCCTTGCTCAGGGTGCGAAAGGTGTCAGCACTCTGCCAAAACCAGCCTTAGGCCAGTTAAACTTGGGCTGCTTCCGTAATTCAGAAAGACATTGCAAATTTATTGATTTTATGACAAAAATCACTACGTTATTTATTTGTTTACACATTAGAAAAAACTGTAGCTTTAAGTAAAACATTAATTTAAAGTATTAATACACCAAAATTTGAATTTAAGTTCTAAAAGAGCTGTTCAGACTTAAAAAAATAAACTGACAAGCAGTCGGAATGTGCGCTTTTTAATTAGTAACACCATTTGTGTTTAGTATCCATTTGGGAACCAAAAACTACAACTGGATAACACTGTTAAAAAAATTAGGACACTTAATAAAATGTCTTTACAGAAGCCATGTGCAGATATGTTAAACACTGTCTGTTAATGGACTTCTTTTATGAAACCAGTAACTTTTCAGTAATATTTTCAGTAATATTTTACAACCTTTTGCAACCAAGACATTCTGAGCACTGATACTATATGAGTACCAAAGTTCAATGCTTCGAAAGGCTCAAAATAAACAACTTGAGAATCATATAATAAGGATTCTTTATAAAAAGCACTCCATGCACACCATTTTAGGAAGAAAGCTGGAGACGCTCAGAACATTAAGCATTTCAAGTAATGAGGTGAAAACAGCCATTTCTGTATACAGCAGCAAGTGCCTGACAGAGTCAACCTTGAAGATTATCATGAACAAGATAATGGAAAAGAGCATGTAAGAGGCAAAGTGCAGGCATCTCAGTCCCGGGAAGGGGGTGCCCGCCAGGGCAGACCAGAAAGAGGCGCAGTCCTGGTTATCGGGCATCAGAAAGGGGGTGCCCGCCAGGGCAGACCAGAAAGAGGCTCAGTCCTGGTTATCGGGCATCGGAAAGGGGGTGCCCACCAGGGCAGACCAGAAAGAGCCGCTGTTCCGCAGAAGTGCTGTTCTGTCATTGCACTGGAGCTAAAAAAAGGAATCAAAATGTGAAGGTCCTCCCAGGACACTCACTGGCAGTGTAGCCACCCCCCGTCTGGCGTGCCCACCCCCCATCTGGCGTGCCCCACATCCTCCCATTCCCACTACTGGTGAAACTCCACCTTGGTCACGTAGTTCTAGGGGCTACAGTCACGTTGATAGCTCATATGCAACAGGTTGGAGGGCTGCACAGCTGTTTATGAGCAAACAATATCAACCTCCTCTCAGAAAACACATAACCTATGAATACACATAACCTATTACATTGCTAATTAGAGTCTGATACACACCACCCTGCACGGGCTGAGGATTCTGGGAAAGAACTAATTCGGCTAAGCAAAAATGGCCCGTATACATTTTTTTCCTATGTGCTTTTAATATACCAAGAGAATAAAACAAAAGCCGCATTTGTCCTACAAATTGCCATAAACAATGTATATGCCGGTCTTTGAAACTGACTTGTTTACCAATATTAATCTGACAGTAAAATAAATGCACTGGCTTTTTAACTTCATAACTTCATAATAATGATCAACAGCACCGCAAGCACTGCTACAGGTCCTGCGCCTGTAACCAAACGCTTGTAAACAAGAATTTCGTGCTGTATTGATTTAGGAGAGCGACTTCTATATTCCGGCCAATGCAAAAAGTTCAGAATTATCAGCGTTTCCAGCGTCCATAAAAATAATCTCAATTAATAAGTAACTGCTAAGCAGTTGATGCAACAGGTAAATAAAACCGACAAAAACACGAACGTGTACGTTTTGACTTTTTGTTTATCTACAGAGCGGTCTAAAAATAGCTTTCTATAAATAGGCAGATGCCCATCACTCTCCTTTTTTAAGATAGGATTGAACTGGGTTACCCAAACGCACTAAACTGGGAAACACACATTTGACAAACAGTACAAACAGTGCGCAGTACACGGGGGCAGCACGTGGGGCCTGGCGTGATGCGCACATGGAACTAGGTATGAGAGAGGAGGCGCCCTGGGTTTCATCATCGGTAATTCCAGGCAAGATGCGTTTACTTTTCGCAGCGATCTAAAGCATCTCAGTCCATAACCCACGGAAGTTTTAGTGTATCTGAATTGTTGGCTCCATCTAGAGGATCTGCGGCATGCAGTTGAAGTTAGATGGCGTAAGAAAAGGATGCAAACGAGTCCAGTGTCGACCATCTGAGGTACCGGCGATCTCAACAGAGCTGTATGACGTTTCATCAAAAGCATCAAACAGTTCATGCCGCGAAGAGACTGCCTTCTTACGGATCCTGTTGCTGCCTGATTTTACATTTTTAAAAAAGGAAATTTTACTACAATACTGTAACATGCTTTTGATAACTAAGGCCCAGTAAGAATTATTAGTTTATCATCTTTTCAATAAAAAACAAGTGATATGGGGGGGAGCGAATTTTTCGTTTAATTTTTTTTTTCTTGGAAGATAAGTCTTCAACATCAGCAGTAAAAAAAGGAACAGCAACATATGTCCTACACATATGAGCTGATCTGCAAAATCAATATGAAAAGAAAATATGTTTTTTAAATGCTTTATTCAGAATTTGTGAACTCCGGCAGCGGAATTTACACAGGAAAATACACTTTTAAAAAATAAAATAAAATATCGATGCGGGCTACATTCGCCACGCGGGCGGGGATGATAAACATTTTTTTTTTACTGGGCCTAACAGGGCCGATTTTATTTATCATTACAAATAAATAAAATCCCAACGAAAAGCGTGGACAAATACGTTGCCCGTAAACCCACAAGGGCGCAGAATAAGGCAATGCAACACCCGGAATATAATCTCAGCCCTCATTAATACAGTATCAGTCCGCCTATAGGGCGCAGACCGGCAAACAGCTGGTCTCATTCGGAGCAGCGAGCGATCCCACAGTCGAAGTGAAACTGGCTGGCTCACGCCTCTAGAAGTTCTCGCGCCCTCTGCAGTACCGACACAGAACTTCAAAGCACCTCTTTCATATGATGATTACTATTAGTATTATTATTAGTAGTAATTATTTCTTAATATCATTATATAAAAATATCATATATAACGTTGGGTCATTACACAAAAACATTAAATAATGAACAATTGCCTACCACATGACCTACACCTGGCCTCGCCTTCATGTAAGTGTACTCATTCAGTCATCTGTAATATTAGTACTTGCTTTTTCAGTGTAGTCATAAAGCAAATTGTTTTGATTAATTTATTGTTAATGTCTCAGACGTTCCGAGTTCTGGTTCTGTTACTACTTTAAAATCTGGCTGCTGAAAGTGGACTTTGGGGTACCAGTGAGAAGGAGCACTTCCTCAGTCTTCGAAAGCTCCTGGTAAGACTTTGAAGACCAGCTGAGACAAACTGGAGACTCTCTCAGCTGATGTGTACTCAGCGGCCAGTTGGTATCTGTGGCTGGAAACACCTTCTTAATGAGAGTGAGTAGAATGAACAGCCTGATGAAAGTTAACAAGATGGTGCTGAAAGTTCCACAGTGGTGTAGAGAAAGGCTCCTCTGAACATGCAACTCATCTACTGGTTAGGGTTAGACCCAGTAGACCCATCGAATAAAAGTCAGTACGTCTGTATCAGCAGCTGAGAAGGACCACACAGAAAAGAAGTCACAACACAACACTGCCAAGGGAAGTCAGTCCTAGATGTAGGTTTTTGGTGGCTGATCAGGGAGATGTCCAGCGAGGTGCCCCCCCCCCCCATTTTAGACACACAAAGTACACAGAAGCACCAGCGTTCATGCTTTATTCTGGTTGATTTCATTAAAAAAAATCATTTAACGCTCATCTCCTATCACAACACAGCTTATTCAAGCCAGAACATCTGCATCTTCACAAAAACCCAAGTTTCAAGTTGAGTCGCCATCCTACCCATCAGAACTACGCCACAGGTAGAGAGGATGAGTTAACTGTCCTTTACATTTCTAGGTCTCTTATAAATATAAGTTATTTGTCTATACGTCCAACAAAACTTCATCTAAAATGTCCAACAAAAAGAAAAAAAAAACTTCATTGATTGTCAACACAAAATCTAGCTTAGCACCAGTACATTAAAACTGTACTTTTGCTTGTCGAAGATATTGTACGCAAGGGGTGACAAAACAGCTCTGAATATGGGACGAGTTGTACATTTCAAATAAAGCACCAACCAACCATATAAAGCATCTCTTTAAATCATTTTTCCCAGATACACAAAGAGGTCAAATATATTAATAACAAAGTCTATTAAATTAAGCAAGTACACCAATCAAAAACAGTGGAAATAAAACATGCTCCTCCCACCGGGGCGGAGTCCTTTACAACATCAAGGGCCAATCAGCGAGAGGCCACTGATCTTTCCCACAAGCCCTCTGGAGCAAGACGGGGTTGCAGTCATGGCATGTGCAGGGGAGACATTTTTTCTTAGTCACACAGTTTTCCCAGAATGAAAAAAAATTGCCACAGGATTAAATGTAAAGGTCTCTGACCACATACAACTGAAGGATGGAGGGCACTCTGGATAACAAAAAAGAAAAGTTCATTTGCTGATTTTCAGTAGGACGTCATGAACAGATGTAGTGTAAGGAGGAGAGCGGAAATGTCTCAGTGGTTGTTGCAAACACAGCCGGAAATTGGGAAAGATGAAGATAGAGGGACAGGGGAGCATGACTTTGGTGTAGAAACGCTGAACGGGGGAGCAGCGGGTACGGCGTGGCGTGCACCAGGTCCACAGGCTCCTCCCAGAGCAGGTAGCTGACAGGTTCGAGGGACCATATGTTCCAGCGGGCCTCCCGCTATGGCTAACAGCGATTAAGCCTCTTAGCTGCATCCGAGAGTCCGCCAAGATGAAAGCCAAGGATTACTAGCGCTGCTCTCAGAGATGAACACAAAAATAACTGGGCAAAAAGAGAAACATCCCTCCCCCAAGACGAATAACACATTCAACAACTGAAAATGTGTTCACCCTGATGGCAAGTGGTACATATTACAATATATGTACATATGAATATAAAAGGTTTTTAAACATTTATTGAATACTGAAAAATACTTGGATTGAAACCTGAAAGTTTTCTACCCTCAAGTTGTGTTTGACCCCTCCTGTCAGCTAGGGGGCGCTGCCTTGGTAATTGGGCACTGATAAATATGCTCAGTGCAAAAGAGGCAGGCATCGTGAGGCGTATCCCCTACATATCCTCTCTGCTCGTGATTCAAAAGTGCAGCATCCTCACTTTTTGTACCACACTGTCCCCTTCAGGTAATGCTGGTTCTGGTTAGAGCTGGTTCTGATCACTTCTCCATGGAATGGAGCCTCAATCCCCATTTCATCCAACTGCAAAACATCCTCAAAGACGACTCCTGTCTCTCCGTCTTCCACCCGACCCTCCATCTTTGGAAGGTCTGGGAGGAGGGGCTGTGAGGACGTCAGGATCAGGGGGCCGGGCAGGCGGCGTAGGCCACCGTCAGCAGGCTCCGGCTGCGTCTGACCTCTCCTCCTCCAGAATCTGGACTGTGGAGCCCAACAGTCCCTGCAAGTCTGGAACGCACCGCACCAGCTCGACCGGCCCCTCCGTGTCCTCCTCCTCGCCTCTCAGGAGTCCCCGGGGGACCGGCGTCACCTGGCTCACGGCCACCTGGCGGCGCAGCTCTGCGTGTGGGACGCTTGCCACCTCGAACTGCGGGTAGCGGGCGCGGAAAATACGCGCCGACATCTTCAGCCGCTTCAGAACGTCAGACAGGAGGAACCAGTTGCAGAATCTGCAACAAAAGACGAGGCAGAGAGATAGTGGCTGACCTTCACACTGCTCCTCTCCCTCCCCCACGTCCAGTGAGTTACAAACGCAGTCATTTTGTTCCCTACATCAGACTCAATTGCACACAATAGCCCATCTGTCCAGGAATCCCAGAAGCTCCTCAGTATGACTGAATGCTTCGTTCCGTCTCCGCATTATAAATCTGATAAAATTCATATGCATATATAGATCTGTCTGAAACAGCTTGAGCTGCATTACTTGCAGAAACAAAGGAAAAAAGGTTAATTTAATTTACACTAGGCAACACTACACTAATAATCATATAATAACCTGTATTAATTGTTTTGTTTGTGCAGCAACAATATGTATATTTTTATAATGTTTATTTGTTAAAATTATTTTTAAAAAGTGCTTGAAACCTCTAGACTAATGGTGTGTTACATTTGTTTAACAAAAACCTTAATTCTAATTACGTATTAACAGATGTTCAGCTTAAAGCTACGACAGCAGCTTCAGTTCCGTGGTGGAGTTGGTAAGGCAGTCTGCACCTGCGGGGTCCAGCTTCTTAAGCAGCCCACCCAGCACCCCCTGCCCAACATCCCTACTCTGGTGCCCGGCGCCATGTGAGCTGCCCACTCACTCACCCTTGCGACAGGGACACCTGCACGTGATAACAGGGTAGGAGGGGCTCCGCCGAGAACTCGAACAGGAAGTGGTCCTTCTCAGTGGCCATTTCTGTTCCCTCCTCCTTCGCTTCCTCGGGCAGAGACAGCAGGAATTCCCAGCATGCTTCCTGGTCGGTCTCTGCAGGTGAAGATGCAGAGTTGGCGATTCGCTTGAGGTCAGCACGTCCCCAGCAGTCCGGGGGCACAGGCTGACCGCGCCCGTGTGTCGCCCTGAAGGCCGCATCTGCGATCGCCCGGCAAACAGAAACAGCCTTCCCGGCGTCACACAGGGCCTGTCCTACACTAGGGCCCCAGGTTCGAGCGGCGTTCGCCATCTGACGCGCCTAACGGAGCAGGAGCCCCATAGCTGCTGGCTGGGCGCAGCCGGCCGGAGCCAGGACTGTCCTCCGAGCACGTTAGAGACGCTCGGTGGAGCAGAAAGGCCCAGGCGCCTGACAGCACGCGCCAGTCAGAGTGCCAGTGTGGGTGCCGGTATCGGGCCGCCAGGGGAGCCCTGTGATAGGATTAACAGCTCAGCACAGAATGGGCAGGATAAACAGAAGAGGGCATTCGATGTGGCGACGGCGGGAGCGGCGGCGGCGGCAGAAATAGTGGCGTCAGGCGGGAATAGCGGCGGCGGCGGGAATAGCGGCGGCGGCAGCAGGCGGGACTAGTGGCGGCATCGAGAATAGCGGCGGCGGCAGCAGGCGGGAATAGCGGCGGCGGCAGCAGGCGGGAATAGTGGCGGCGGCAGCAGGCGGGAATAGCGGCGGCGGCGGGAATAGCGGCGGCGGCAGCAGGCGGGAATAGCGGCGGCGGCAGCAGGTGGGAATAGCGGCGGCGGCACCAAGCGGGAATAGTGGCGGCGGCTCCTACCGAACACGGTGCTGCTGTAGAAGTCCCAGGGCAGGCTGCTGTCCTCCTCATTCCTGGCCTCCAGGTCTGTAAAGTACTCTAAACAGAACGGGCCCAGAATCAACAGCTGGCCTCATCTCCCCTGCCCTCTGAAAACCATCCCCTCCCTACTGTCAAATCACTCACCCGGGGGGAGCGGGTCACTTCTGCCCCCCTGACCCTCTAGTCAGTCACTGAAAGTGCCCTGGAGGGCAACTTTAACCCTGGTACTTGTTTTTCAGGTCTCTGCCCAATATTACTAACCCTCCCTCCAAGCACCCAACACAAACCACTAGCTGGTCAGTGTCACAGCTTCTGCTCCCGGCTTCGGAAGCCATGTAATGGCCAGAATTTAATTTCACATTATCCGATTAATCGATTAATCGAGGTTTATGGGTAAAACCTACTTAGGAATGCAAATGATGGATGTGACACAGAACACCATGCGGAGGCACTAATTTCACTTGCATCCAGAGCATCCCTCCCTGCGGAGCAGACGGGTACCTTGGAGAAAGGCCCGCATGCTGGGACTCTGGGCCAGCTTCACGGCCGTCTGCCCGGCGTAGGTGGCCAGCGTGGGGTCTGCACCATGGTTCAGCAGAATCCACACCACCAGCAGGTTGTCGCTGGCAACCGCGTCGTGAATCGGCCTGCGGAGCCACGAGACGACCGTCACCCAACAGGATCGCTCGGCGCCTGGCGGAACGCTTCCCCAGCGACGCAGGCTAGCAGCACCTCCCCCCACAGCCCCGCTCCATGTGGTACCCACCGCGTCCCATCTTGGGCACTACAGTTGACATCGGCACCATGCTGTAACAGGAGCTGCACGATAGCGGCCCAGCCGTGGGCACAGGCTTCGTGGAGGGCGGTGTACCCGGCGTTGTCGCGGCGATTCACCTCCCGCACATCCTTCTCCAGGCAGTATAGAACCACCTCCTGCAGGGGGTGGGGGGGGTGGGATCTAACTCAACATCTGCTCGTCCATATGCAGGCCAATAATGCGGGACATGTAAAATTAGTGTAGATAATTCACTTCACACTGGAAAAATCAATCCTGGGGAATGTGTTAGAACTAAACACCAAGTCCAAATGGGCTCGGTGGCTTTGCAGTGGACCCCGCCACCCCCAGCACATGCCATCGCCCCCAGCACATGCTATCGCCCCCAGCGAGATGGCACCGGCAGGGGCTACGTACTTGGTAACCGAGTCGGGCTGCACGCTGCAGTAAGGTCTCCCCTGCGTTCTTGTTGACGATCAGCCGGCGGACTTCGGGGGGCACCGGCCGGGCACTGGCAGGCTCTGGGGCACTGCCGCTCCTCCGGGACATGCCTTTCCTGCCGGCCACGGGAGAGGACGGCCCCTTGGGGGTGGCGCAGGGGCCTGCCGCTCTCTTTGCTGAGGGGCTGTCGACATCAGGGCCGGCTGGGGGCCGCTTTCCTGAGCCGCCGCGTTTGCCCTTAAGCTGAAAGGTTTGTGACAGGGCAGAGAAAGTGGAATTGGTGTTAGCAGCAAAGGGCACCACGGAGACAGCAGCTCGGTGTGGCGCCCATAGATCCGCTGTCGCGGGCGACCCTGGGGAACAAAAAGAAGAAAAAAAAAAACAACAAAAAAACAGCCTTTTTCAATAACTATTACTGCCACCAGAGGGCGATGTAAGGCTGCTGTTAGACTGTTATACACGGCACCCCAGATCATGTCAACTCAGGGCAAGTCCTCATAAAACCTTTTAAATAAGTTACGATTGAAAAATCACCAAATAAGGTCAATTAAAAATATTATTTTCTTAAAGCCACCCCTCTACCTTCTTTTCATCTTCTTCTGCATCACACAAATGTTTGCTCTTGAATTTCCGCTTTCCCGAAGGCTTGTCCTCAGACTCGACGGCGGGGCAGCCCTCTGTGTGGCGCACTGACCCAGAGCGGGTGAGCAGGGCCCGCTGGGGGTTGGGCTCCTGGCTTGGGGTGCAGCAGGATGCAGCGGAGGCAGCGCTGAGCCGTGGGTAAGAGGCAGGCCTCAGGTCTGCACAAACACAGGATTCCCAGACGGTCGTTAAGGGACCCAGACACAAGGCCAATGGGGGCCACCAGCATTCCCAAAAGAGCAAAGAGGCCTCTAGGATTACAAACATTCATCTACACTGACGGGGTTTTAAGGAAGCACAACAGAACACTGCAGAGCTTACAAGTGATTTGTGGCATTGTCCAAACAGTACACAATGGCATCAGCAGAGATATCCACACATTTGCTGCTTAAAAACATTACACTGAGCCTTAAGCATTTTGACGCCAATAATGAAACTGGTTCCAATTAAAGCATTCCGCCTCTCCTAGAAGCAGTATGAGGTGCTGTGACCCCCCCCATGCAGTTATGAGGAGCCCCAGCTATGGAGACGTGATCTGGGCCATACCTGCCCCAGCCTTGGTGCCCTTTGGAGGGTTCACAGACTTCTCCTCCGCCTCAGCCTCCCCGACCTGCTCTTTCTCCATGATATACTCCCCATTCTGATACTTCCTATTCCTGCGACGCCTCCTCTTCTTGTTGGCGGGAGCATCACTGTCGGCACAGGGGGACAGACTTGCGCCCCCCAGGTCAGCTGGGCTTGGCAGGGGGTTGGAGCGAGGCCTCCCCCTGGGCCGGCGCACAGCCAGGGGGGCAATAGGAGGGGACGGGCCGGGAGGTCTCCAGTCAGCCTGTTGGGATTGGTCGCCCCGCCGCCGCCCCCTCCTCAGCCTGGGGGAGTCACTGTCTCCCATGTCCCTGGCAGGAGTGGTAGAGCTGGGCATTTCTGCGTTCTGGCCACTTAAGTTACCTGGATTAAACAAAAATTAGCCATGACTTTAATACCTTGTTGATGCACTTGAAAGATTCTAGCAGACGATTCTTCTGGCATGTGAACCTGGCAAGCGACCCCAGGCTTTAGCTACCAAAAGCACTTCAAAACATGCTCACCTGCCAGAGGTACAGGCAAGCAAACAGGCACGATCCCTGGAACCCGGCGCCCCCTAATCCTCATGGATCCCACACTTTGTATGGTTACAGGGAGCGTAACGGCTAACGTTTCTAGGACATCCTCGCTGAAACTGGGGCTGTCAGCCGTCGGGGATACAGGGGGTACATCTTACCCTCCTCGGTGTGGGGAAGGCCACCCCTCCCCCCACGCAGCTCCTCCTGCTGCTCCCGGTCCTGCTGGGATGGTGGTGGCGGCGCCGTCGGCTGGGCCTGGCATGGCTCCAGTCCAGGTGCCCACGACTTCCTCGGCTGCGACACGAGGGGAGACCGAGCTCAGCTGACGAACTGGGTCACTGTCTACAGGCTCATGTCGCTCATCATGTCATGCACTTCAGTCAACGTGTCACGTGCAACAGACTCTCTTAAAATCTTGTATAAATCGAAGCTCTTCAACAAAATTGAGAACCATGATGTTCCCCCTGAGCAACAAATTGTCTAAATGGAAGAACCTTCCTCATTAGGGATTGCAAAGGGCTGGTAAATTTCCAGGAACTTTCCATTCCATGGGAAGTTAAGCAGAGGAATTTTGGACATATTCCAAGTTGTAAACTTTCTATGGAAATTACTGGGAATATATAGGAATAAAGAGAAAATTCCCAGAATTTTGCAACCCCGTTCACCACATCTCAATGATATCCGCTGTATTGAACAAACAAACTTGCTTACCCTCTTGGCTTGGCGTCCCTGTCTTCCTGACGGGCTCCCCTTCTCCACCTGTCTGGTTGGACCCGGTAACACTGTGTTGTTCTTGCTTAGCCGTTTCTCCTTGATCGCTCTGGCTTTTCCCTTGGATGCCGGTGTCTTCCTGCCCAGCTCAGTCATCACATTGCGCTGGCCCTTCAGGATGGACAGTGCGATGCCCTCCAGCTTTACGCAAGGGGACAGGCTCTCACCTGAATGCTTCACCCCCATCCCTGCTCCTCCATCAACCTCCTTGGCCAAGCCGTGCACCTTCTTTTGGCCATCAGCCATGGTACTGGCAGCACGAGTAGGTGGTCTGCTGGGATCCAGGAAGCCATTGCCCTCCGAGTTCCATTCTTGTCCAACTTGTCTGTCCACAATGCCGCCCCTTCGCTCTGCATCACATCCTTCATCGGTCCTTCGGGCAGCACCGGAATCCCTCTGTGAGGAGTTCCTCTCCATGGTCCCATCCCTCCACTTCACAGACCTGAAAGGCGGGAAACCCCCAGCGCTGCCCTGTCGAAAGGGGGCGTCTTGGTGACCCATGTGCAGCTTTTCCACCTCAGGCTTTCTTAGGCCTAACATGTCCAAAGTGCCACCATCATCCTGGGCCAACCCTGTAGTCTCCAGTGCTTTCTGCTTCACTATTGACTCCAGGTTTGACAGTGGACACTTGGCTGGTTCCCACTTCTTCTCATCTGCTTTGGACGGGCTTTGTCGGGGGCCATGAATCAGAGTGCCATGACAGCTGGTCACCAGCTGTGCCTTGGTACTCCCTTGAAGGATCTTCTGCTGCTTCGAGGCTCTTTGGTGGGGAAGCAGACCTGGCTGTGGTCGCGAGGTAACGTCGACTGCGGAAGCCTTCGGCATAACCGCTTTCCCACCTGCAGGCTTACCGGAGTTGTGTGAGCTGGTGGATCCAGACAAAGCTGCGGAGAATGGATCCTTGGACACACAGACCTGAGATCCAGGTGAGCTTACACTGTTGGAGTGCTTTGAACCACTTGAGTGCTGAATTTCCTTGCCCATAGACGTCCCTTTCTTTCCCCTGGAGGCCAGCTGTTCCCCCTGGTCAATTATGGAGATTGACTCCTGCTTGGCAATGCTCTGGATGTCTTCCACAAAAGCAGCACACTTGCCGTCTTTGCTGCGCAGGGTGGAGGCTAGTATGGGACTGGCCACACCCACATAGGTTCCTGCAATGCTGGCTATCGGACCCTGTGGGGCAAGCTTGCCCCAGGATGCCGACGGCTCCAAAACCTGGTGGTTCAACAGTTTGGCAGGCTGCTTCGGGGGAACTCCATTTCTGAGCGCTTCTGGGTAAATGGCGTAGGCCGGGGCAGAGCCGAAGATGGCTGCTGGGGCCTTCTTCTGAGAGACTGGCTCTGCGAGGCTTGCTCCCACATGCTGGCGCTCTGAGCCCCTTGGGGGCCTCTGTGGCTCTCTATCCACATTCTGTCGCTTAGACTTTGAGGACAAGTCAAGGGGCACATCCCTGACCTCGGCAGGACATACAGCCTTGGGCTCAGTGACAGAAGACGGAGGTTCAAGCCTAACGTAGGCCGCTGCCACTGCATCCACAGTCCGTTGCTGGTTTTTCTCAGTGTGGTCTGGCAGCCTGCTATGCAAGGTGACGCTGGCCAGGGTGGGGCTGCTGCAGACGGGAGGGACCAGTGGGGCCCAACTCAACGCCGGTTGTTTCAACGGCAGGCCTATGGTGGGTGACGCCACAAGCCCGACCGAAGAACCGCGGTCTGCGCCAACTTTGGTACTCCTGCCCGACGTGGAACTGCTCTTCAGCTTCGCTGCCGCCGGTGGGGGCTTACTCTCGGGAGTAGGTGCAGGGGGGGGGCCGGGAGCCAGGCCCATAGAGAAGTGGTACCCGTAGGTACCCGTAAGCTGGGCCGTCACACTGGAGCTGGTGCTCTGTGGTGGCGGCTCCACCGGGAACTGGCTGGCTGTGGCATCCCTCAGCGCCGCGATCGGGCCCAGCCCGGGTGGCAGTGTGATCTTGCACAAGGACGAGCCCAAGTTTGAGGTGGGAAGGAAGGCCACAGGCTGACCAGGTTTGAAAAGGGATGCGCAATGAAACCCCGGGGGAAGACTTATTATGGGATGGGCCTGGCTCTTCGTCCCTTTGCTTGGGTTCGCCTTGCCGTGCTCGGCATTTAGGGGCCCTTCCTGGCTGCCCTTCTTGCCGCACGATCGCTGCTGAGCGGGAAAGGGCCCGGCGGCCTCGGCTGTGCCGGCACAGGCAACGTCAGCTTTCTTGTGCGGCTCGGAGTTCAGAGTCTCGCCGCCGTTCTGTGGCTCGGGGTCAAGCCCCGGGCAGGGATTGGCCGGGCCTCCTTTCGAGGCCTTGCCGTCCGCCGCCGCTGCCGGCCGCTCCTGCTGGCCAGGAGGCACGTCTCCACGGAGGTCCGGGGACAGCGTCTGAGGCGGGTTGCCCACCATGCTCTTGGGCGCCGCACAGGGAGGGCCGCCCGCGAAGCTCACCGTGTCGCCATCAGCCGCGCTCGCCAGAGTGGGATCCACCTGCGCCACCAGAGAGCGTGAAAGCAAACAGGCCGGCCAGGCCGACTCTTTAACCCAGGAATAATCAGGAGAAGCTTTAATTTAACTAAACCTTAACACCAACTTTGGCTGCTTTGTTATAGATTAGCCTCTGAGTGATCGTTAGTGACGGTATTAACGAGTGAGCCGGCCTTTCGCGGCACATTACCTGCATATGATGGCTGTTAGCGCGGCATTCCGTAGCGGGAGCCTGGCCGGGTCAGCGGCTGCCGAATCCTCTGTCCAAGATTCTCTGCTGGAGACAGACGTTTGATTAGGCCGCCACTTGCGTGGGAGCTGCGTGCGTGAACCCTGGACAATTCAGAAACCCATACATCTTAAGCAGCCATTATCTGTTACTTTTCATCTACCTCGAACCCCCCATAGCTGATTCTTCCCTTTAATAATGCTTTTCAGTGTACAAAGGAAAATTATGCTGCCCTATTATCTTATATTTAATAATTAAGATACCTTTCACACACTGAAGCACAGGTTCATATAACATTCCAAATAAAACATTATAATAATTAAATATCCATTTAATATTCAGCCCTGACAAGTGTCAATTGCCATTTGTACACAATTTGAAGCAACAAAATCTGATTATCATCTGCCTGCAGCCGAATCAATTTCCTATGTTTACAAACAGGAAATAACAAGCACAGCTTTTCTGCAAAATTAAAGCAATACACCTGTCAGTAACAACAAAAATTACAAGACAGTAAGCAGTGATGGTGCAGAGAGGAACAGAACAAAAGACATATAGTCAGGATGAAAAATTAGGCACATGCCGATTTAACCTTCCATCAGTTGGCATGAGTGTGTGTAGCCATCAGCAATCACCTTCCATGGCTAAAAACAAGGCCAGAGATTAACACTCAATCCATCTTGAGTATTTTTTTAATCCTAGTTATGAGATGCATCATTTGGAAATTTCAGACTCGAAAACACCTAGGAATACGCTACCTTCTGCATCAGCTAGTGCAAGCAATCCCTATCCGATGCCAAAGCCAAGCACCTCACACTCCGTTGGGTACCTCTGTAACCGTTCTTCACAAGATGTTATGTGGCAACAGCTACATTTCCTCACAACTGGCAGATAATCTTTGCATGTTTCACAATAACATTTCCGTTAACAGATTTAAAAAGAAAGGTAAGGGGACGCGATTTACAGCTATGTCTCCCCCCTTCAGTGTTGGCTTCAGGAGGGATGAAGGGCAGGACACTCATTCGCCGACGTGCACAGTGTCAGTCGGAATCATCGAGCGGCGCGACGCTCTCATAGGAGAGTGAGACCCGCCTGATTTCGCCTCCAGCGGAGCATAGGCGGCACCACAGAGCCCGGAGCAGAGACCCAGCAGAGGAACCCTTCCAACATGAGACAAAAGGGACTCGACTCAGACCCCGTTTAAAAGGGAGGGGGGCTGCTCTGACCAGAGTGCCACCAGGGAGCTTGTGCTTCCAACAAGTTTTTTCCCCTCAGTCACCTGTCTGTAAATATTTAGGCCCTAAAAGTCTGAGCTGGACTGCACACTGGCTTAACTAGAAGCAGGCGGCTTTGAGTTCCTGCTGAAGTGCCCAGGATGTGGGGGACCTGGTTCCAGCAAAAACTACGGAAGAAAATGTCAGTTCCCCAAAGAAGGCTACAGGCTCCATGTCAGAGCTGGGAACACTGGGAGGATACAGCATAGCTTTACATAAGAAGCATTGCAGGTTAGTTTAAAAAAAAACTTAATAAAAAGCATGATTATGCAGGAATCATCTTGAATGAAAAGTGTTCAAATGCTGTCACCCAAAACTGTTGTTCACTAATGAAGGATGTATTTGAAAGACATCACCCAATTTTTCCTTTGAGCAGCAGCCAAAACGATGCCAAACCACCCGTTTTTTTTTAAAAAAATGCAAAGACTCCAGTTCCTCTGGAAAGCACCACCTGAAAAAACTCAGTGGAAATGCCAGCAGGCCCGGGGACGATCTCCGTGAGCTCCACCCTGTCTGGAGTCCGGTGTCACACGACCAATAGAACCGGAGTAAGCTGGACGGATCTCATCCCAAACACATGACAGTCTGATGTTGGAAGGCAGCTGCAATCCCACACATGACATCCATGGATCCCTCAGTGGTTTGTATAAGATAGAGGCTAAGAAACTGCAACACGCCCTGCTTTTCCCTGCCTATACAATACTCCATTTTAACCAGAATATTCCGAATGCCTTTACTTCCCAACCTGGTAATACCCTACCTACCGATAACCCCCACCCTCCGTGACATCCCTCATTGTCATTTGAGAAGGGGTGGGTGCACAACCATTGATGACCCATCCAGGTACACTGTGGCAGAGTGATGTAGTTGATTCAACTGACGAGAGGGTGGGGTGG
>JABFDZ020000002.1:20805291-20830021 GCA_019775955.2 Pollimyrus isidori
GGCCCATCCAGGAAAACTGTTGCAGAGTGATGTAGTAGATTCAAATGACGAGAGGGTGGGGTGGGGGGGAATCACTGGAATTACGATGGGGGCTCTCAGTTCTAGCCAAAGTGGAAAAGTATTTGAGTTTGGCTTTGCCTGGCTTTAGGAATCACTGCAGAAACCCTGAAACATGGACAAGAGCACCAACATCAGCACTGAGCCAAATCCACACGGAAGAAGGAGCAATCAGCTTCATCTGGTGTACACTCGGGATAAAATGTTTACTACTAATTTACAATTAAGCCTATTCATAAAAGTGATCAACTTTTTAAAGTCATATTTCTCCCCGTAACTTAAGAGGCCCAGCAAACCAATATTCAGCAAAATCTTTGGCATTATAACTTACGTAAAAAAAACATGAAAATACGACGAACAGGTAGGCTACATTCTTTTTATGTAAAATACCCGTTTCCGAAAAGTGTAAAACTCTACACAATTGTCGGGTATCTTTCCATTACGATGCCTGCTTTTAATGGTCAAATACCTTCCATCCGCACAGAAAAGTGCTATCTATATCAGGAAACGAAAAATATTGAGAGCTGATGAAAGCATTTTAATATTTGTTGACGATCACCAATGCTTATTTGTTCATTAAAAAAGACAGGATTCCACAGCAGTTCGATGTAACATAAAAGCAGTTTAACTGGGGGCACCATTCACGACCCAAACGTGAATGTTTACACTTTCCTCAAACAATAAGCAAGTCCCCCGAAGCCCTAAGCGGACGTCGCCCAGCCCTCTCGCCGACGCTGTAACACTCCGGACAATGACCCGTGGCAGCATTACTCCGGCGTTATTTTAATCGGCGTTCGCGCTGATGCTGCGCGGCGTATCACCGCCTCTGTTTAAGCGACCGATCTCTCCGTGCGATCGCTCACGCCGGAGCCCCATGCGCCAGTACGGATTACGAAGACCGTGGGTCCGCGGTCTAACTCCAAGTCCGCTGATGATGTTATTCACAATGAGGCAACGCGACGAAAATAAACCACCTTCGCTGGCTGCGTACACCGACTCGCTTCCTCGTCCGCCGTCTGCGCAGCGCCGATCCGGCGCACACACAGACACACATATACACAGAGAGACAAGTCTACGGGGATGCTGATAATGTAGTCAAGACACTTCGGTGCATCTGAGCCTGGTGCGAGATCGGGCTGCTGTATCGCCGTCGATTTTGAAGTACACAGCACTCGTCGGGGTTTTCCTTCAGTTCGCAGGTCTGCCCCGAAACGAGCCGCCCGCTCCGTAACGGGGATCTCGGAAAACGAAGGGACCCCCGAGTGCTTCTCAGGTGATCCGAAATGTTGAGGCTGGAAGAACAATGCGACTCCCAAAATGCCATTCAATTTATTCCAAAATAAGAAAAAACGGCTTCATGACGCCGAGCTCATAAGCCTTAAACTACAAAACTGTCACAACTGCATTTCGCGGCTAATTTCCAGTCGAACACGTCCTGCAATCTCTGCCCCCTGTATGCACAGGCGGCCACGATGTGACCAAACTGCATCCGAAACGTCCCTGACACGTTAGCTAACAATAATCGGTGACCCAGTCAGATTTCTAAAAACCAAGCTAACACTCCAAACTTCAAGGCACAAATTCATTCTACCCAGGAATACCCAAAGCCAAATGGGTAGAGTCTGCATAATGCGATTGCAGTCGATAAGACAATATCCCGACCTTATGTTCGTCATAAGGCAATATTCACAGCTAGAACCTCGCACACGGGAGGACCATTTGCACTTTTTTGCCCAGTGTTTGGACATTCCGACATAAAGTATAGGAGGTGCAAAAATGTAACAAGGCTGCGCGTAACTTATCGCCCGCCGACGAGTTACTGTACGTGACACAATCGGCAACGTTACTCTCAGGATGTGTTGAAAATAACAGGCGGTTCGAGATCCTTGCGCAGCGAAGTCTAACCCGGAGCGCCCATTCGTCTACATTAGGCTACACGCCGCTTGGCAATGTTTAAGGCAGCTATCTGTATCCGACTGTACCGACACAGAGTATCTGCAAGACCGTCTTCTCTCGGCCCTGACCGAACCTTCCTAGCTTTATAAATAGGATCTTCAGACTCGAACCGATTCCTTTTCCACTCCGGTACTGAATAATTCGTTAAAAATAATCAGCCTGCAAGGTAGCTATGTCAAATTATATAAACAGTCACAAACCCGTTTGTTTAGTTGGTAAATGAGAGTAATACATCAAAGGGCATGTGAATTCCGTGTCTTTCGTTATAGTCCGTAGCAGTTCACTAATCTCGTCCGTTTTCGGCTCTGAAAGTCTGGGGGGGTTCGTCAAGACTGTCTGTACCGTATCTCAGTCTCCGATGGGAGAGAGAGGGGCAGTGGAGAATTGAAAATGTGGGACTTGTAGTGTCTCGCTACCACACCCTCAAAGTTTAAGGCCAAACAAGGGAGGAGTACGGACTACAAATACCAGCATGCACCGCGGAATTATAGCCGCTGAAGGGGAAAGGGGATCGCAACGGTGCGCTAAACTGAAAAAGCCTAAGTGGCAAAGTGAAAATACAGATTACGTTAATAAAGGCACAGTGTTCTGCGACATTGAAATACAACGAAAAGAAATGTGCGCAGAAACGTTGTCTTCTTCCTTAAACTGTACAAGAAGTATAAAACTCAGTCCAAAGCGACCAACAAAAAGGAGCTTGAAAAGATAGCGTTTGCTCCAACGTTGCAGCGGCATTAACACGAGGACACGAGACCCTTCGGGGTGTGGAAATCCTACTTAACTGTTGTGCATGAGCCGAAGTATCGTGCATTGACACGAAAAAAGCACAATGTATTTTAGTACAACGCTTACCATGGAGGCAAATTGGAATACACTAGTTAGATTCACCTCTCCCATTCAAAAGATAACTGCCTTGGCAACCGTGACATTGATTAGCTGGACTGACGATGTAGAAGGAAACTTTATCGTTGACTATGCCAAAATGACCAAAACTTAAATTTATTCTTTTAAAGCCCGTATAATTTAATAGGGTTACACTACAGGTAGATGCAGGCGACTGACTATTTTCCTTTGACTGAATATCTACACTACAAAGCAAAGGATTTCCGTCCGAAGAAAAATACAGCGTCAATAAACGACATCCTCTATTTCGGAATAAGGTTAGAGAAGGGAGTTACCACTGAATACTACTTTAAGTATTTAAATTAATATGCAAAAAGGAAAGAAGTATTTTGAACCTTGTAGATTTTCCGAAATGATTGAAAAGCCTCCCGTCCATAAGGAAGTAATGAGTTGTGTTCAGGTGGACAATTCACTATAGATTTATAAGAAGCATAAACAACCGAACTCTTGAAAGAATTCTTGGTGCAAATGCTGAAGATAAATGTTGGAAACAAACATCCTACATCCAGTATAGTTTTGTCAAAACACCAAAAACTTTCCAGTCAAACCAAGAAATTAAAACAGCCGTGTAGCTAACTGTGACCATGAAATCAAATAGTCCTACTACAGAATAACTTTGGTTTCCTTACTGCCCACTGCACCCCCCCACCATATACTATAACCATCCTCCATAACCTTTGCACCCTGCATTCCTACTTTTCTCCCTCTCTGCCGATTGTCAAATCTTTTTTGATGCAGAATCCATTTCATGTGAGGCCCTCCTCCTAAATCAGCCCCTTTTCACTCCAGTCTTGAATCGGTTTTGCTAAATTCAGGTTTCACCATAAAAAGGCTGAACAGAATCTAAAATTCAATTCACTTCATGTCCATCACATCTGCTCTCTTCAGACAATCTCACCAAAATCCACATTATTCCCACAAATAACTGTAAGCTGTTTTCCACACCCTCCTCAATACCTTGCAATTTTATTTTATCAATCTCCCTTTGGATTCTTGACCGTTTCTCCTCACAGCTGAAGAATAGGAAACCTTTCAAACCCCCAACTTCCTTTCTTATCCTTCTTCTCTAATTCCTGCTCCCTCATCCAAGATGTTCTCAACCCTATGACTCCTGACCCCCCACTAGTGGTACAAAAAGAGACTCCGCCTCCCCCATAGAAACATATGCTCGACCCCTTGTGCTTGCATCACAATTACTGTCTAGTTTTTTCTTTGTATGTAAGGTGACAAATCAAGCTATTCATGAAGCTGGACACAGTTTTCCAGAATCTGCTCAGGTTGAGTACATTTCTCAAGTGTACAGCACTGGAATCAGTCAGGGTCCTGGGATTTGAATTAACAGCTTTGTGATTTCAAGACACCCCCACCCAAAAAAAACCACTAAATTAGTTGCCCATAAGTGAGTCATCTCTTTCACAACCAACCAATTTCGGAGTTAGAGCCACCCATGCCTAAAACACAAAACGGTCACAAATGGACCAACATCTGTCCAGAGGTTTGCCACAGTGACTGATTTTCCTTGCACTTTGATACTGGGGCATTCTGACATCGGTAAATAGTAATTCTGCATTTCACCCAACTTCTCACAAAGGTTCATTGGAGTAAGACGATGTCCACCTGATCTAGGTTGACTTTTACTCCAGGGGGTTCATGCTGCTTTTCATGGTAAAGGCCTTCACAGAAGGTCCTCATACTGTTTCCCAGCCCTCCTCACACAAGACAAAATTATCGTGGACAAGGTGAGATTTGCAGAAACTGAAATGGAGTATGCGCCCATGTCTAGGTTGTGAATCACTTTTGGACAGGACACTTCCTGACTTAGTATTGCTGTGTGTCTAAGAACAACTGACTCTGTCACATTTTCACACTCGAAAATGCAACAAATGCGACACTGCATCCCCAGCCTTCAACAGAGACACTCCAAGAATGATTGCTAAGCTTGTGGCCTGTGAACAGATTATCCTGGTGCCACATTGATAAAAACCTGCATTTTTGGACAAAGGGGTGACAGTCCAGAGGGGGTCCTGTAGTTCACCACTGAGCAGGGAGCTAAAGCTGAAATCACTCAATAAAATAGACATGATAATGGAGTGAACTGGTGAAGCATATACAAGTCATTCTGTATATTGCTGGACTAATTGTCCATGCATTTTATGCTGATTGACATGCCATAGTGATTTGGGGTTATACATTACTTACACACTGTACATTATTTGGTTTGGCTGCATCGCCTGAATATCAGGTCTTCTGATTATGGCAGGAACCCCGAGTACTATGGCGGAACCCGTAAGAACACAGCACATGCCGCTCAGGCAGAAAGGGAGATTAAATTCAAACCTGCAACCCCCGTAGCTGTAAGACAACTGGTATCCAGTGATCAATTTTTATCTCCTAAAGTCCAAGAAACCATATATTAACCTTCAGCACATCCACCTTATCCTCCAAAGTGCTCATCACATCGCTAACTGCCATTTGAGAGGCACTTGGTTTAGTACGTTTCTAAACTTACTTGTGCTTTAACCAGTTTCACTGACCAGTCTGGCCTCAGCTCATCCTCTGAAATTTTAAAACTGGCCTACATTGGCATTAGCTGAAATGATAACACCTAGCATTTTTGGTCTGACCTAAAACACCTAAAACAAGATATTGCCTCTGTAGGAGATATGCTGCTTTCTGACATCACATTCATGCACCAAAGGGCCCTCTCCAAATAGGTTTCAAAACCTGAAACAAATATAGGCTATACTGGGAGTCTTATTGAAAACCAAATATTTTCTACACATTTTATATAATTTGTATAATTAACTTCCATCCATCCATTTTCCAAACCGCTTATCCTACTGGGTCGCAGGGGGTCCGGAGCCTATCCCAGAAGCAACGGGCACGAGGCAGGGAACAACCCTGGATGGGGGGGCAGCCTATCACAGGGCACACTCTCACACCAGTCACTCACACATGCGCGCAATTTTGGCAACTCTAATCAGCCTCAGCATGTTTTTGGACTGTGGGGGTAAACAGGAGTACCCGGAGGAAACCCCAGGACGACACAGGGAGAACATGCAAACTCCACACACGTGACCCAGGTGGAGACCTGAAGTATAATTAACTTGCCAGGAATAACTGGGAACTTTTAAGTGTATTCTGTTTTAAGTGATGTTGGCCATCTCTCTTGGTCTACATCCTTACTGTGGTTGTGGTTATATATGCTGACATATCAAGGAAGTCATTAACAGCGGAGAACATAACAGATTTATAACCTAATTTCAGTCATCTTCTTGGTTTCAGATGCAAGTTTTTGACTTGGCCTCTTTGAAACCAACCACAACCCACGATAAACGGCACTTTTACGGGTTTTGCATGATGGGGAAAAATAATAACTGGACACTCCATAACCAGGGCGACCAGACTCCGCCTCCTGCTCCATAACCAGACCTTTCCACCCGTTGGCCAGCGGAGCCTCTACAAAGGCTACATATACAAGGATAAACGTTAACAACGAAACTGCCAGCAAATTTATTTGAGAAGAGGCTGTGAAAGTAGGCTGAATAGCTTTTTGGTATTAGTAACTAACGAAGGACCGCGAATGCGCGTTGTGGAAAGCAACGCTCACGCGGTGTATTCCATGGCTTCGTGTTTGGTTAAAATACTACATCGAGCCGCCACGTCTTTTAATCTTACGTTTTCTGTAGTTCCAGTTTAAATACATTATTCTGCTTAGTGCTTACGTTGATAAAATCGTAAACTGAAGGCTGACCATTCATCTCGGTGGAGGGGGCCCAGAACGGGCCCTGTAATACTCTTAATCAAGTATTTAACCCAAGTCGCGTTTGTAAAATACCATAACAAATTGAGATAGCGGAAAATGCGCATGGAGGTAAAATTACAATACGAACAACTCGTGAGAATCATACACACGAAGTCTAGTAAACGACTGCGTGACAAATGCATCATCGACCCACAGTGTAAGGAATATGATCATTAGTATCGACGCGCTTTTGTCATTCGTTATGCTGTCTAATTATCGCCACGGACACTCCCCGGCGACGGTCATACAGAACAGCGAAACTACACAAAACGACACTTTTGTAGATGCCTTTTGTATTCCAAACTGCAGCCTCCGCTGCGAGAAGCATCCAGTGCACACAGATACGCCGCGGCTAAGGTGCTGAGAGTCCGGTACTATAGCAAGGTCACAGCAGGTAACGACGGCAGCTCTACGGCGCATTAGGAAGCCTATAGATCCTCTCTCCCGTAGTAAACACCATAGCTTTTTAACCTTGTTAGGTTCTCACACCTTCTGCACCACATATTAATAGGCATGTAGACTATGCTAGACCCTAGTTTCCTCCTTTTTCCCACGATTATGTTTATGAGGGATTTAAATAGAGGAGGATCAAATTATATTTTGAATTAATTAGTCTCCAGGTAATGAGCTCATGTATCTTTTAACCTAGCTACATGTTACATTTTGTTAAAAATCCTCATCGCGTTAAGTATCAATGGTCAACGCAACAAAAAATGCCTTAAATGGTCTCAGCGTGGCAATCTTGAAATGGAAACGCGGTTATGGAAATAAACAAAACTACGAGACGATGACCTATTTCCTCATCAGCCCCCCGAATGCAGCACGGCGAAGCGACGCTGGGATATAGCGGCAAATCCGCTTTCGTCTGGAAATTGTGCACTGAGGACATGTCCTTATAGGCTGTTTTAGGAGGCAAAGCGTGCTCAAATAACAATTGTTAGAGCACCAGGCGGCTGCTTTAAAACAATAAACACATGCACATAGCTTGCAGATTACGTGCCGTCGGATCTGTAATTAATCGGCAAACGCTCCCGAGGCTGCAAATAAGACGATGCGGGTTACAATGTTTAACACTAAAACCAAACAGTTTTGCAACATTTAACTGTTGAACAGCACATGTCGGTCTGCGATGTATACACTGTGCGGTCTTAGAAAAGCGAGCCACCGTGTTGTCCAGGGGATCGCCGGGCGACAGACGGAGCTCGGCAAAGCGAATCGCAGCGGCGACCGGCGGATCCCGAGCTCCGCCGGCAATCCGGGACAACGGGACGCGGCCGGACGCCGTTTCCTGCAAACAGCGAAGCGGAGGGCTTTCCGTGCTGTGCCTTGATCAGACCGCGACCGTGTGCCCGGGATGACATTACGCTGGCCTGGGCAGCAACATTTCGGAGTCCCCTAACGGGGCACATGCCGGCTGCTTCGTCGACACTCTCCCGCTTACCAGGAAAAAAAGTATTGTGCAGGCCGATAAAGCGAGATGATGGCGTGCATTTAGCCTGCGGTAATGAACAATTTACCGCATCTCCTGTCCATTTGGAGTCTTTCTCGAGTGATTCCGTCCACCTGATTTGACTTAGCCAGCTCGTTGCCGTCTAACTTATTAGGCCTGTCAAACTGAGGCAGCCCCACTAAAAAGGAATGTCCCGTGCCTTGCGTCTTGCTTCAAGTAAGATGTTATATAATTAATCGGGCCTATCAGACAAGTTTCCCAACTGGAAAACAAGAGTAAAATAAATGGCAATAAGTTCGGTGCTGTTCCTAGAATGACCTAATGCCCATTTAACTCAATTAGTGTGTTTCCGGATGGAATCCATAATGTGTAGGCTAAATATCAAAGTAGAGCAGCTCTTATAACATAAGGGCAACGCACTTATAAATAAAAACAAATATAAAAACGTCTATGCTGTTGTAAGTGCATAGAATGAAAGCCAATATTACATCAAAACTTCAACCAAAAAAAAGAACGGCACCAAAACAAATAATCTCTGCTCGCCCCTGTCACGCATCAGAAAGGCGGGACTGCATTTACATGTGCTGGGTGTGCGTGACACATTTCAGTTAAAATTGAATTACACTCGAAATTGAGTGACGTACTTATGTTGACACTTCAAAAAATCGATTTATTTACCTTACGTGCGACTTGACGTAACTGTGCTAGCTTCGAACAGGCCGGTTAACTTCACTGTACCACAGTTATTATTGCAAAGTTTAAAGAGTCTAACTGTCGCCCTCCATTGCGTTGTGCAATGCACCCCCCCATAATGCCCCCTCGCTCGCCAGTAGCTCCTTTGTTATTAGTAATGGCATGGTATCGCGGCGCCTTACCTTAAGCCCCAAACTGCTTTGTGCCGTTTAAAACGCGGGGGTTTCCCGAACCGGGAAGGACGGGTACGTTAGTTTGGTTGATTTTAGTTTTGGGTCTCGTTGATTTTAAAGTGGAATAAAAACCCGGGGTGAAATTTTGGGCTTCTCCTCGCGATCTTCCCTCATTGCCAGTTTCAGACCGCAGCAGCTGGAGAGAAAATCGCGCACCCTGGGTCCTAATGCGAGCTTTTTTTCCACAGGTGAATAAATACAGGTTGGTGTCGTATGTTTTTGGTGCGAAAACTGTGATGTATACTGTTTACGAGATAAAAATAAATGTGCTTTTTTCTTTAAAAATCCAAATCACATGTTGTAATAAATATGATTACATCGTTTGTCTCATTACATCAAATGCGAAGGGAAATATTAATGTACCAACGCGTTTCAAACACTTTTAAAACAGGGGATTGGACGGCCTGATTTTCTGTAGATACACATTTGCTTAGAAGACTAACGAATAAAAGATCAACCATTTCCTTGCTTCGAAGTTATTTGTGCCCTCTTGAACCTGTTCTTAGTTATTTAGGTTTCTTTTGTTCTATATATCTTCACAAAATGTAAAATGGAAAGAGAAAGAAAGATAGAAAGAAAAGTATTTACTATAGCGACGTAGCTTAATGTCAGATCGCTGCGTTTCTGCCAAGCACTCAAGCCTATAATACGGACATTGTCTTATAAGTTGTAAGATGTATAACGACCTCTAGTCATGGATGAACCGAAAATGATACGCACATCTGGCATCTTTTAAGTAATACACAAGGAACCTGTTCCACAACGCCTTAATGTTTTTTTTTTTTAACTTTGTACCTTCTCCGTAGAACAGTTGATAACAGGATTTTGGTGTTCTCGTGTAGACACTTATACTCATCAAATTATCAGAGTTTGGAGAAAAAGAGTATTTAGATACATTATCTAGTAGGTCCACGTGCATAACTTACGCGACTACTCGGGCACAACGCAGTTATGACTTCAGTTTTTCTCTTTGATTATATATCATACCCGTTCAAAAATAATGAAGTTCTCATGACAACGGTATGGTTCTATTTCCAGAAAAATCAAGATTGTTCCATGCTACTTTTATCCTACTTCTAATGATGTGGTCTTTACAACTATATAGTGCTCCTGGTCGCTTAATCCATAATCGCTTCTGTGGTCAGTTTGATCCTCGTATTCAATTAAGACATTTTCTTAAATACCTAGTCGTCCATTTACGACATTCTAATTTATCACTACTTCCAGATCGTAGTCGTAGCATTATTTTCTTTTCTGTGATAGCGGCGATTTATAGAAGCGTCTCCGTTTAAACCTTTAATCCACCGCTCTGTTATCAGAACAGCATATTTCAGGAAGGCCTATTCATTGTAGGCTACACGGAAATTCATTGTACATGGATTAGTACGTACTAATCATAATATGACACCGAGCGTGTTCATTTAACATCAAAAATGTATATGAAATGCTAGATAATTATATAAACAATCTCAATAGGCTAGGCCTAGGCCTACTAAATTAACACCACCGCCTTTTCGTCTGTTGAATCTGTGTGTATTTGACAAATGCAATGATTATTTTTCCCCGCATTCGAATGTTATCAATCCACATACAGTGGTACCTCGGTTCTCGAACTCACTAGAACTCGAATTTCTTGAAAGTCGAACAAACCAGTTTGACCTAGGACTCGATCTCAATATCAGAAGTCGAGCCGTGAATGCTGACCTAATATAAATTGTACATCCAAGGAAATGACTCATACTACAATGCAATTCTTTCTTGAAAGCCTTCTTCACAGACTGCGGACAATTAACCAAATAAATCAGCGTGACATTACAGATAGAGTAACTAACAATAAATTAACCACTAACTGACGTGTACTATTAGAGCATTTATGTAATTTATTTAAACTTAATTTTACCAGGTAAATTAACTGAAAACCAGGTCTCACTGCTTTACGTGATATTCAGGAGAAATAGCAGATCGAAACTGCCTGGGATACAAACGTCATGCGTGTAACCAAACTATTCAGCCAATAAAAGCAAAGGTGTGTCGTCACGGAGGCGGTTCCAGTTTGTTCAGCCGGTCGCAATGCATCTAACTGTAATGCTTTGCGTCAGGATCAGAATGCATTGCTTTAAGACAGCGCTGTAAGTCGAACGCACCCAATGACCAGACTTAATACAGAGGACTAATGACAACAACCAGAAACAGCTGGTCACAGGGGGATCCCACATGAGGTGAACGGATTAAGTTCAAGAACCGAGGGTACCACTGTATTAATTTTGGACAGAATCCTAAATTTGGGGGGTTGGGTGAAGTCTCCACCCATTACGAGGGAAACATGATTATTGGGGGGCTTGTATTAGTTGATCTTAATTTATTGGGGGGCTACAACCCCCCCTCCAATACCCCCTGTAATTTACGCCCATGGACTGAATTACCAGTAACGCTTAGTCTTTTAACCGAACGGGCACTACTCAGTACTATTCGTCTGCAGAGGTGTAGTAGGTAATGAACACGAGTACAGCTCGTTCGTTCTATGTGGAACATTACGACAAAGGACACCATGACTGGACGGCTGGACATGCTAAATTATCTCGGGTAGCTAAACATAATGAGCAACTGATGAGAGGGAATGCTCATAAAGCTATTTCGTTGTGAAATTAACCCAAACACTAAGGATGCCCTTCATTATCCCTATGTCGGCTTAATCACTAACCCGACGGTAACAGATTCATCTGCGATTCCATCCTGTGGTAGTCTAACCGTGAACACGAATGGCCCACTTCAGCCAGCATGAACCCAGGGCTGTGCGATCTGCCTCCTTTATTGTGTTTCGACTTCTTTCCGGAAGAGCAGGGTACAAACACCTTTCCCCGATCCCACTCTAGCGGGACGCAAGTCAATGCTTGTCGTGTGCCCGGCTTTTCGCTGTCATGGCACTGCATCGCCGAGGTTTATGATGGAAATTCTCGCTGTTTCTCTTTGTTATAGAGTCTGTTATGTTCCCGATGCGTTTGTAACCGGCGTTCACTGTGTGTCATGGGGAAAAAAAAGCTTAGAGGAACACCTCTACGGGACCACAGCAGTTTTCCACCGCATTGAAAGCAGCTTTGTAACCCGAGGGATTGCCATGTCAAGTCTTTCTCTTTTCTTTCAACGTACCCTCTCAACACGCAGCGGCCACAGTGTTTCCTTGCACCATACATAAGGTTACTTTCGCTAAATGGGCTGCAGGGCGATATCTAGTGATCATGATCCACAGCTGACTTTCAAATACAAATGCATTTCGACTTCCACGGGCGAGTTCGCCTACAGGATAATTTCGCGTAAGTCTGGAGATTTATTATGCCTCAGAAATGTGACACGGTTCACGACAGTAGACGAAGGTCTTAGCTATAAAATCATAACCCTGCCTATAAATCTTTACCCAAAAGGAATGTAAAGCAAAACACATTTGAATATTAAATTCTTGCTGTTATAAAAAGATAGGGGGGCACAGAGACCACATCGTTCACTTCGATATATCAGTAGTCATATCTGCAGTGCACACACTTTATTTAAAGTAATTGGAGATGATGATTCTGGGGAAATTGATTGTTCGATTATGTAAACTTAAAACAATGCATACGCCGACTTGAAATATAGCCTAATTGATACGCTGTTTATGTCAGATTGGTCTCGATAAATGTCTTCATATTAAGTTACGAGAAATTCATTTCCCCGTGTTCCCCCTATGGCGCGCTGATTTGAAATCATGACGTCACCCGCTATATTATAGTTAAAGTGGTGGCTGACGTCCAAATCACCGCGTAGCAGGGAGGTGTTCCCACTATGCCGCGCTGATCTCAATCATGACGTCAGCCAATGCTTTTTAAATTGAGTGAGTCTCTGTCGTTTTAATATCTTTCTATGAATGTGTTAAGTTAAACCATTAATGCAAAAACATTGGATGTCTTCAAGTTATTTAAATCACTTGTTATAAGATGATTGCTATGAAAACACAGAAAACAGTAGTAGCCTTTTGATTGATGGACTTCACCTATAGTATGCATAGTGATCGGTGTGATATTGCTTATTCAAATTATAAGTTAATTGCAAGCAACTTACTCCTTACATTTATCAACTACTGCTGACAACGATGTCTTTCCACCCATTGAAATATAATTAAGTTCTATTAAAACATTGTGATGCGTGGTTTCCTATGCTAACACACAGACAGAGAAATTACAGGACACGAAATTGGTCGCACAAACCTGTTTACACGTAAATATGTAACTGAATGACTTATTCAGCCATTAATCCTACGTCTGTGAAGATGAATATGAAGGGGGATCATTATATTTGACGGCTGGAATATGTAATTCTCCCTTGCTGAAATAAACACACAACAATTCTGGACCCCAATACTGATTATCCTAGTTTATGCCCATGTAACCATGTACCTAAATGACTTTCACATGTTTCTTTGCCTAAATATAAAGGGAGACATTATTTCCTGACATGCAGGATATTTTGTTCCCCTTGTTAATAAAGACATACAGAAATTCAGGACCCCAATACGTCATATTTAGGCAAAGTGGTACGTAACATGGCTGGAAATCATTCATATATACAGTACTGGGGTCCACAGTTGCTGTCCGTTCTAGCTGGGGGAACCCAGCAGGTGTTTGGCAGGGTGGAATGGTGGCTCTGAGGCTTGGGATCTGTGCCAGTCCCTGGGAGGTTGTTGGTTCAATTCCCATTAATGCCCCGAGTGATTTTACTCCATTAGGCTCTTGAGCAAGGCCTTTAACCTGCAATTGTTTCATTATACGTATGACTCTCATCTACATCCAGCCCAGTAAGGAAGTTCTCCAATTTACAAGGAAAGGGGGGTTGATGGCAGCTTTGGCACTTCAGCCATTGGGGGGAAAAACTCACACTGGTCCAATTGGAGTAGTGTGGTGCTAAGGTATTGCCCACTCTGTGGCTGCACTCAGGTTCTCATCCCTGAGGTGGTTTGTTATGTGGTGGGTGAATGCTCCTTGCCTCTACCTCTTCTCTCATATTTGGGCATGTGGCATGACTGAAAGTCATTCAGATACAGACGTTGCTGTGTGTCTGTGTTACCAGGGAGAACCCTATATTTTAGGCCTTCAAATCTATGCACAAACAGTATTATAATGGCTGATGCAGTGATTCGGTGTCCTGTAATATTTGTATCAGTTTTTCAGCATAGGAAACAGTGCATAACGATGTCTTAATAGAACTAGATTATGTGTCTTTGATTACAAAGACATCATTGTCAGCAGTAGTTGATAAACCAAGGGAGTAAGTTGCCATATATATTAAGTTATAATTATAAATTAACAATATCACGTCGATCGTCACGCGTACACAAGCAATACAATAGCGTTTTCTGTATTTTCCCAGCACATATCTTCTACCATTTAAATCGTTTTAATTATCTTTCAAAACACAGAAGCATAGCATTGAAAAGACATGAGATGTTTTGCATATATGGCTTGTTTACCCCAGTACTTTCGTAAAAAGACATTAGAACGACAGAGAAACCGCGTGTAACTATAAAGAAACGGCTGACGTCATGATTTCAAATCAGCGCGAGACAGGAGGACCACGGGGGAACTGAATTTCCCGTAACACCTGTTCTAACGGGACGGCAAGTTTCACTAACGTTTCACTACAATATGGTGTGATGGAATTAGTTAACGTAGTAACACAGGCAACTCTGTCAATCTCGCGTTATGTTAATTTTCCTGGCACTCGGTTTTACACGCAAAGTAAATTGTTATCATGCGGGAACTAATTAAAATTCCCGTGTAATCTTCAGGTTTGTTGAACCAACAGAGTACATTTTTTATTATTAATTCTTAGGGTATGGGCCACGTTCCCTTATCCAAAGAGTGCTATTAAGTTTGTATAGCTAGTAATTAATTCCAAATAACATTTGCATTCCGTGGACGTTACTGTGTTACTGCTGGATGCAACAAACTTACCATAAGATTTCGATTCCTTTGTTCCCAACACAATAATAAACAAGTTAATAACTCACTTAATAGTTATTTATCAGCGCGAGGCCCTTGGTAAAACTTGTTAGCTAAACAATACCGCCATTATACACTTAACAAGATATTTGCTTATGAACAGTGAATATCTGCATTGCATGTAACCTATGTAACAATGTGCATGTTTGCGCGACTAGCTCCACTAACTAACTAACTAAAGCATCATTCAGTTTCAACACAGACCAATATGTCCGTCCAGATCATTCAGAATTTATCATTTTAAATCCACATAAATTATAGGGACCGGCAATATAATCTGTAACATATGCCTGTTATATAAAAACGACATCATCGTGGTTCCATAGTGTAGTGGTTATCACGTCTGCTTTACACGCAGAAGGTCCTGGGTTCGAGCCCCAGTGGAACCAGTTCATTTTGTCATTGAACTTATTGTTCTTCATAGGGTTGCTTATATATGTAGTTTTGTCGTGCAAATGAAGATACAGAGAATTTCTTATTGTTTTGTGCTGCACAAACATAAGGCACTTACACCAAACACGGCACAGCATTCTTACGAAACATGCCTCGCCCTTTAAATTGTTCATACAAATCTTCGTGTAAAATGTCTAGGCTTAGCGTTGTATTCGCAGGTAATTAAATAGCAAACCCTATTTCCAACTACCATATTATTATGTCGTCAGAACTTTTCGATAATAGCAGCATCGCGTATTCTATTATACAAGAATCGTCTTACGAATGCAAAATTACGTTTTCTTGCGCCCTCCAGTGTTCCAGTATTGCAACAATTGGAAGAGGTTTATAAAAACTGCGATGGCGTCAGTAAATTACATTTAACAAACGCATAGCATGCGTAATAATAATAATAATAATAATAATAATAATAATAATAATAATAATACCTATTATTATTTATAATATGATTGTTGTTGTTATTATTATTATTCTTTAATTTAGTCCCAGTCAAAACATACTTGGTAGATTTTTATGATACAAAGTAGTTTTAATGTCTCCCATGATATCGCCATAATCGTCCACATAATAGACATGTCTGTGCCCGGTGGGATGAGCGTACTTAGGTATGTAAGGTGCTGGCACCTGACCAGACTCAAGGTGACGTATATATGAAGTCGTACGTGAGGTGTCTTTGTGACACTCTTTCTGTCAATTGTGTGCTGTCCATCATGATTTGCGTGCATGAGATTGCTTCCATAATCCAAAGAAATACCATTCAGATCAAATCACTTTTTATTGTTACAAAACTAGAAAGAGTGAACTAGTGAGTGAGCTCTGGATGGCTCACACTTGGGCGTGTGTGTCTACCTGTCTCACATCCACCTCAGGGATTAGCCTGCTTCCAGGAAGGCCTGAGGATCATTACTTTTTTGAGAAGCATTTGCTCAAAATGAAATGATGAATGGTATGAAATTCATCCAGGATTCTATTCTTTCTTGTCAATCTATAAAACAGAAGAAAAGGCATGTAATATGTTAGAGCCATAAGGAACCAAGTGATTTCTAATATTTTTCTATAATATTATTTGTATTAAGAATGGCTGGTATTGTTATTTGTTATATTTTACATATTCTGTAATACGTGTATTGTATACTTTTCATTGGTTGATTTTAGTCCTATATGTAATACGTATACGTAGGATCCGTTGAAGAATAAGGAAGGGTCTTTTGACCGTTCTTTGAAACCATATTTAATTTGAAGCTTGAAGAAGTGTAAATAGTTCTACAGTTTGATTAGGTTGGATCCTGACAAACCAAAAGTAAACTTTTACACAAGTTTGTGGTTTTATGCGTCAAATCCTTTGTGCCGATCCCCTATAGAAATGCCGGAGAACTGAAGCGAGTAGATCGCCATTACATAATATGTGAACAATATGTACAAAATCAAGAGCTATATGACTAAGCCTGTTTGCATATCAAAGATGCTGGTTAATGAATAAGGTCATTCTGAGCCAATACCATCACTGTTGCATTTAGATGTTGGCATTGGCCAAAGACAGATGTTCCTCTTTTTTGTTTGACTAAACATATTGCTACATTGGTTTCACTTCCAAATTCCACTTGTCTCTTGTTCATGTCCTCTCTTGCAGCAAAGTCATCTCTGCTGAGCATGTATATCCTTACCTTCTCTTGTTTTACATGTTTTCCCCTTTGCTTTCCTCCAGCCCCTCAGCAGCTGCCTCCCACCAACGTGCTGAACCCATCAGTGTCTCATAAAGATGTACCAGGATAGTCCTGAGTCGCTCAGAATAATTATGCGTAACATGACTCTTCTGTCTATCAAAAACCTTGAAGAATTTTTGTAAAATATGATGTTCATTTGCTTATATTGAACATGAACATAGTAATAGGCCAATGTATTCCCATGTCATTTAATATGTGCTCCAGGTCACATGGTATATAGATTTCAGGTCACTTGGTACATAGACTGGACTAGGAGCATAGACATAAAAAGTCATGGAGCCTTGTTGTCATAGCTGACATATTGAATGCAGGTGAAATGGACAAGGGTAAAGATCTGAATGAATTTGCCAAGGACCAAATCATTATAACCAACCATTATGCCCGACCATCTCCGAAACAGCAAGGCTTCTGGACTTCCAAGTGCTGGCTTACTCTCTAATATATCCTAGACTTTGACAAGCACTGTATTTGTGAGATAGTCATCAGTATTTGTATCATGGGGTATCTTCAGAATGTTTTGGCTTATCAGTATACATTATCTGTGTTTCCTCCTGGGATTGGTTTTTTTGAATGAAAAAAAGACAGTTACAGTAGTAGCCAGAAGTGTGGCCTCGTACCTACAGGACTGTGGGATTCATTTACACCCCTTTCTGTGTGTGTGTATGTAGTTTACATGTTCTCTATGTTTTTCCATAGGTTTTCTATCACAGTTCAAAAAACATGCATGTAGGTCTCCAAATTGCTCTGTGCTGCCTGTGAGTGTGTCCTTTGCTTACTGCCCAGTGCTCTAGGGTCACTGTGACCATATACTGGAAAAGAAAATATAGGAGATAAGTGGGTAACCATTTTCATCATCATCATCATCATCATCATCATCATCATCATCATCATTATCCAGTATAAGGACGATAGGAAGATGGATGGAGAATATCAGTATTTTACTACAACTCCCATGAGCACCTCGCGAGCCCCGGTCGCAATTATAACGGCAGAGGAAGGGCTCGCGCGCCGTGAAGAGATGAACATGGCGAATTCGGCAGCTTCTGTTGTCTCGGCTGCAGGCAGAGACCCTGCAGTTGATCGGTCTCTGCGCTCTGTTTTCGGTATGGTTGAATGTCGGTTAACTTCTTGTATCCTGCAGATTCACATTTTTGGATTTATTTTATTCGATGAATGGGAATAAACTCAGAGAAGGGACCGGTCCCGGTCCCGGGCTAGTGAGCAAGCCCTCCAGTACAATGGCCGCTAAAAACAGTAAGGATGGGTGAAATAACTTGTTTAAGGACACAGTTCGTTTGATTCACTTAACGTAAAAGATTCTTTCGGCTCGTTCATCAACTCGTTCTGTGGTACTTCCTGTTTGCGGAAAATACACCTGAAACCATTGCGTTACGACATGATAAAAAGCCTGTAATTTTGGCAAAACAGTGCTAAGAATTAAGTTAAGTGCCATTATTGAATCCTGTGGGAAAAACTATATTTATTGTTGAATTATAGTCTGTCTTGGCAGCACTGCATATTGGTCGCGCGTGTATTTTAAAAACACAAATCTAGCTCATGACAGTCAACTAACGAGAACAGACGTTCACCACTCTCGGTTAAAATCTATTTAATGTGAAAATGTTGCATCTTTAAAATGCAGTTGCAGCATACGAATAGTTGTTGTACATGTAGGCCATTTTAAATCGAAACAAGTCTACACACGTATTTATATGTATATGACAGTTTTATTAAATGCACTCTGTTGGATTTGCAAACTAGCTCAACACTTTTGATGTAGCTAATTTTGCGTGTTTAATAATCCACATAATATAGATTTGCCGTAAGATTTCTTGCGTGACAGTCTGAAAGTGTATCACACCAGATGAGTGAGTTGGTAACCCTGTAGGCTACTTGCTACACCAGTAGATGGTATATTTTAGGCACAACCAAGGCACAGGTCTCTTGTGTGAGAACATGAGGCCGAATGAGAGACTTTCCTGTGCATCCACTCACTCACCGACTCCTTCAGCATGAGAGGCTTGAAGGACTGACCAAGTTGGTGAGTGTGTGGGTGGACGAGAGAATAGCCATATACATTCAGCCCCAGGTTTAGTGTCCAGCCAATTGTATGTTCACTTACAGCACATCCTTCTGTGCCTCATTGGCTCTCACTGGCCAAAGTCAAGAAGGGAAGCAGCAAGCGTATCATGTTTCCAAGGATGAGCGGAAGGAGGAAAAGAGCAAATCTGTATAGGGAAGTGAACATGAGTGTAGTTCCTGTAAGCGACTCACACCTTTAAAAGCAGAGTTGTGTTACCAGGAGAAGGAGCTCTGCTGGATGTTTATTGGTGTACCTGTAGGTAGCTGTTTCTAATGCTAGATTTAAAAGTATGAAAAGTCTTTGTAAGAGGCCCAAAAATCCTGCTGTCTGACGTGTTGATCATCTGTGTGTCTTTTTAGTGGGAAACATTCCATATGAAGCCACAGAGGAGCAGCTAAAGGATATCTTCTCCGAGGTCGGACTTGTCGTCAGCTTCAGGTATGGAGATCGGGCTGGTTTAGAGGCTTTTTTTAAATGATGTAAAACTCGGCGGAGGATGGTCTGGTCCTCTACAAAAACGGCACGGCCCACCTTTTGGGCCGCCATTGCTCTGCTTTGGGCTAGCTCCCACTCACATTCTATCCCCGGCAGGCTGGTGTACGATCGTGAAACGGGCAAACCCAAAGGTTATGGCTTCTGCGAGTACCAGGACCAGGAGACGGCGCTGAGCGCCATGCGGAACCTGAACGGCCGGGAGTTTAGCGGCCGAGCCCTGCGCGTGGACAACGCTGCCAGCGAGAAGAACAAGGAGGAGCTGAAGAGTGAGTTGCAGACCTCATGCAGATGCATGTGGTGGTCCTGTCACCATAATGTTAGGCCACCAACATGGAGGTGCTGTGTTCTGAATGTTAATACAGTGTCTTAATAGGTGAAAGGGGTAGTATGTGGCTCTCTAGGTTGGGACTCTATCTATGAACAAAAGGTCGCTGGTTCGAATCTCTTGTCTGGTTGGGCAATAACACCGTTGGTCCCTTGATGCCCAGTACTGTAGCTCCGGGGAGTTGGATGCTGGTAGACCGTGCACTTCATGCGCCAAACACACACATTAAAATAAGTTTTAAAATATTCAATATGAGTATGGGACTAAGTAAGCAGCTGAAAACCTGACACTTCAAAGCAGAGTGGGAGGAAGACTTTCAATGTGTCTGTTTGATCTGCCAAACGAGCATCGCTGTTCCGGAAAAAGGAAAGGTAGAGGGGGTGTATTACTTTTTGGGAGGTTGGTAGATCACAGTGAGCGGAGTTAGAAATCTGTGCACCCGTGTCTTAGGTAATTTTTTTTAAATTCCAGGTTTAGATATTGGTTGCTGGTTCAAATTTTGTAATCAGCAGAGTGATTTCACCTTTGGGCCCTGAGCAAGGTTGCTAAGACTCTCAGACTCTGCATTCTCACATGTATGCTGCTGCTGATAAATAAAAGTGTAAATACAGGGAAGATCTATGCTGCGATATCAGTGGCAGCCAGTAATCTTTCAGAAGTCCCTCAACCTTTGGCTCCCAGTTGTCCGTAATGCAGCACAAGCCCCGTGTAACCACTTGATACCTGAGATATCAAGAAGCAGATCTGTCGTGTGACTGTCGTCTCTCGCGGCAGGCCTGGGCACGGGCGCGCCCGTCATCGAGTCCCCGTATGGAGACAGCTGCCAGCCAGAGGAGGCGCCAGAGTCCATCAGTCGTGCTGTGGCCAGTCTGCCCCCGGAGCAGATGTTCGAGCTCATGAAACAGATGAAAGTGAGTGAGTCTGACCTGCAGTCAAAGCGCTCTGACCATCACTAGCACAGGATCCTGAGAGGAGAGGAGAGGAGAAAAATGAAGCATTGTGTCTATAAAGGAGTTGGCACTGGTGTGTGCGGGTGTTTGCCGAACTGCAGTGGGTGAATGTGCGGGTCTTTGCAGATCTGCAGTGGGTGAATGTGCGGGTGTTTGCCGAACTGCAGTGGGTGAATGTGCGGGTGTTTGCAGAACTGCAGTGGGTGAATGTGCGGGTGTTTGCCGAACTGCAGTGGGTGAATGTGCGGGTCTTTGCAGAACTGCAGTGGGTGAATGTGCGGGTGTTTGCAGCTTTGCGTGCAGAACAGCCCCCAGGAGGCCAGGAACATGCTGTTGCAGAACCCCCAGCTGGCCTACGCCCTGCTCCAGGCTCAGGTGGTCATGAGGATCGTCGACCCCGAAATTGCCCTGGTGAGGCCTGTTCCGAGTACTGTACTGTACTGTACTGTACTGTACTGTACTGTCTGTCTGTCTGTCTGTCTGTCTGTCTGTCTGTCTGTCAGTGATTGGCAAAGCCCCAGTTGCTGCATGATGCAGCCTGGCATGCACAGTCTGTAACATGAAAGGACAGGATGCAAAAACTACGAAGCGACCAACATTTATTAATGAAAAGGGATTAAATTATCTTTTGCACTTACAGAGATTTTTACTAGGCGTAATTAGAAGGGAAAAACAAATGAAGAGAAATACAGGGTGTTAAAGTGAGCGAAAGGGAGGAGTCTCGACACTCCTTTGTTACCATCCACTGCTCGGATGTGGATGATTACATATAACTGGCACTGGATGGACGTGCGGTCGTCACACTGTCCGTTGTCCCTTGCCTTCTGTGTTCTGTTGCCAGGGACGGTCCATTCTTTTTGTAATACCAGTTGTTGTCTCGTATCCCCTGCCTTGCAGAAAATGCTTCACCGGCAGACTCCAGTGCAGCCACTGGTTCCCAGCAGCCAAGTTGGCGCTGGTCCCGGGCAGCCCCTCCCCCAGCAGAACGTGCCGCAGCCACAGCCCATGGTGAGTCTGTGCCGTCCCCAGCGCTGGCTGACACTCCCTACCACACTCAGGGGTGGATCACACGTTTGTAACAGCAGTGGGACCTTTGAGATCTCTCCTTCTCCTTATGTGACATTGAGCATTGAGTTTCTCTTGTCTTGTGGCCCTGCCTTCCCTTCCCGTCGCCCCGCCTCTTCATTTTCGCACCCCACCTTCACATTTTCCCTGCCCACCACCTCATCCCACTAACCCACCTCTGTTTCCCGTCCTCACTTTCCCTCCCCGTCTTCCTGCCACTCGTAGGTCGCCATGCACGTGAACGGAGCTCCGCAGATGATGCAGCCCTCCCAGATGGTTGGGGGTGTTCCAGGGCCCATGTCAGGACAAGGACCTATGGGTCCAGCAGGTGAGTGGACCCCTTGCCTGCTGTCCCGCCCTGCCACTCGAGGTCTGGAAGGCCCCCTCACGTTGTGCCGCCCTCTGTGCTCCTTTGCAGTTGGCATGCAGCCCCCGATGGGCCTGCCGCAGGGTGGCCCCGTGCCCATGGACAGGGGCCAAGGTACGTGTGGTGCTTTCTTGGCATCTCTGTGTGAGGTCATGTCGCCGCCGAGGGGAAGTTGGGGGAGGGGGAAGCATTTCAGCTCTCATCACTTTTTGCAACCAATTAAGCAGATGCAAAACTAACTTGTTGGCAGTTCCAACTGTTTGAACCCCTTTTCAAAACCATTGTGTGGCTTGAGGTAAGTCCCTGCTCCTGCCTTTTTAAAATGTTGATTTGGCGGACTCCTGTTTTGTGTCTGCGTGCCGGTGTGTGGCTTTACACTTGGAGTTCACATGAGACCTATACTTTCTCCCTTCCTTCTGTCCTTCAGTCTTTCCTTCCCTTCCTCCCATAAGTGTTTTCCTCACTTTGTCGTATGATGTGACGTTATGCTTTGTCACCACCGGGGAGTGTGGTGAGCTGGGCTCCTGCTCTTAGAGTTCCTGAGCAGTCCCCTGCTTGGTATCCGGGGTGAGCGTAACCAAGTGTGAAGCCCTGCTTGGTGCTCCAGGTTGCGCTGTGCCTGAGTTCTGTCTGCTGTTCTCTTTATTTCCTGCTGGCCCAGGGAGCCTTCAGCACTCTCCCGTGGGATCGTCAGCGCAGGCCGCTATCGAGCGGCCACAAGGTACCGCTAGCGTGCCGCGCTGAGCCGAACCCGGCGCCCTGCAGCAGCTCTCCCGCTGCTGCACTGGATCTTTAATTATCATTCTCTTTTGATCCTGGGGGAGAACAGGAGCTGGTTAGTCTAGGGTCACAGTGTGGCTGATTCATTCAGTTTGTCCTGCATCCTTGTGGAGTTTGTTCAGTTGTCAGGGCTGCAGACCAGCAGCAGTGTGTGTGTGTCGGGGGGGGGGGGGGTTGAGTTATTTGCATGGATTTCTGTGTTATGCCCCCCTGCCTACCCACCTCTCCACCCCTTCCTTTTGGGACTCTCCTACCGCTGGTTCATACTGCCCCCTTTCTCCGCAGTGCCAATGGCAGACCCGCGTGCCCCCATGCGGGGGGGAGTGCCCCCGGGCCCTGCCGTCGTGCCCCCCCGCGGCCTGCTTGGCGATGGCCCCAACGACCCCCGCGGTGGCACCTTGCTGTCGGTGACGGGCGAGGTGGTGGAGCCCAGGTACGCCCGTGTGTCGGGGGGGCGGCAGACAGAATTCCTGACCTGTAAGATTAGTCAGTGATGAAGAGGATGAAGGTCCTGGTTACCAAATTGAAATCATTTCAGCTCCAACATACATGCAGCCAGTAAAAATGAGATGCAGTCCTTGAAAGTTTGCCTACATGGGAGTGTAGCCCCCACCACACCGATGTGTGAGGCGCAATGGGCAGCTGCAGCGGCTCTGTACTGCGTGTGCTTCTGTTTGCAAACCTTCGGGGGGGGGGGCTAAATTTGTGCTTCTCTCCGTGTGCCTGTGCGCGTGCCTGTGCGCGTGCCTGTGCGCGTGCCTGTGCGTGTGCCTGTCCACTGCAGTCGCGGTTTTATGGGAGGCCCTCCACACCAAGGCCCACCCATGCACATGGGCCCACCCGAGATGCGAGGCCCGCACGACATGAGGGGGGGGCCAATGATGGAGCAGAGGGGGCCGCCCATGGAAGCCAGGGGTGAGTGCAGGGTGCCTGGGGGCTGTGACCAAATGGTATCAATGTTTCATACAGAGGTAATCACTGCCACTTCCTTTGAGCATGTTCGTTACAGTTGCTCATGTCTCCCGAAGCAGCACGTATGTAGCGTGTGTGCATACATGCCTGTGCGCGTGCCTGCAGTGACGCCGATGGCTCTCTGCCCCCCAGCTCCCATCCCCGGAGGGCGCGACCCCAGAGCTGTGGAGGCCCGTGGCATAGATGCCAGGGGTCCCGTGTCGGCCCAGAGGGTTCCCATGGCAACTGGGATGCAGGGCCCAGTGCCGCACGGCATGGGAGCCGGCGCACCTCCACCCACAAGACCGGTGAGACCGCCAGTACCCCCCCGCCCCACTTTACCCTCCCACCCCTGACAATTAGGGCTGTTTTCGACTAAGGATTTTCATAGTCGAATCTGATTCGTTCGAT
>JABFDZ020000002.1:20832116-20843340 GCA_019775955.2 Pollimyrus isidori
GGGCCATAACAGGGGCCAAGAGCAATTCTACAGGGGCCCTGGCCCACCCTGGCCCCCGTCTAGAACCGCCAATGCCTGAGAGCAGTGTTAAAATTGTTAGATTATCAGTTGAGTCAAAGTATTTGCACATGGTGGTCCTGTCTCTGCAGTTGCAATGTTCAAATCTGAGTTACTAACATGACAGCTAAGAAGTTCCAAAGTTCGTGATGGAAGCACCCCGCTATGTTAGTGTGTCAGTCCCTATTCTTGGCACCTATGATTGTAGGATCATTTTACATGTGAGACTGCAGAGTAATGCAGGTGTGGTTAGTTCAGGAGATGTATCAATCACAGGCATCATGTAACTAGTGAATCAACCAAGGTGGCCAAGCACAGAACACGGAAAGGTGGATTTCCTTAGGTGATGGCAAAACAGGTGTCCTTCTGTCTAAAAGAATTTAGCAGGAGGTGGTGCAAACATTGAGGAGCCAACACGCCTGAGAACTTTGACAAGTTGCCCTGGTTGAAGCAGAACTTGGTCCTTTGAGACTGTCTGAGAACTGCATGCGCTTTTGCTTCAGCATCTTGACTGATACCAGAGAGCCACAGGAGAAGCAGCCCTGTGTGTGAGAGGAGCAGATACCAAAGTCCCCAACTTTTAGACAGAGCATATTCCAGGTTTACACATGCAGCAATTTGTGAAGGCCACAAAAAATTAGGTGATGCGTTTTCGGCATTCAGGCAAACCATTACTGACCACGACATCACTGTTTTGTTTATAATGACCGGAGCTACCATCTGGCAACATGCAGAACAGCACTAATTTAGGACACTGTTCCCAATGCTCAAACATCAAAATATTCCAAACAAAAAGGGAAACTACAGTTGGCCCCTCATATGTTGCCTGTCTGGTACACAGCAATGGATTTGACTCCTGCTGAATTTGTACCTGATGGACTTAAGTTCTGAAGCAAAGGAAGACATCGATGTGCCTCAGCCAATCAGCATGCTGACAAATGGGACATCCATGCCAATTGTATGGAGAGCACATGGTAAATAACCTCCTGAAACAGGCACCTGGCATCTTATGGTTCTCTGGATTTCTCTCGTTAAAGCTGTGTTTCTAAGTTCAATCCTTGGGGACCCACAGCTAGTTCATGTTTTTGCTCCCTTCCAGCTAACTGCCAAAGGAAGGGAGCAAGAACATCAAATGTTTGCAGGTCCCTGAGGACCAGATTGGGAAAGACTGCACTTGAGGTATCTATTAACAAAGGCTGCCAAATTTCAAGGTAATTCTTCAACTACAAAACTTTCTGATATTTAAAGGTTTCTTCCATAGGTTGATGGGCCTTTTTTTTTAAGTTCCCGGAGCTTCTGGGTCCAGTCATTTGTAGAGCAGATGGTCATGCTCATGCACATGGGCCAATGTCAAGTGGTGTCACTCTAGCTCAACTGAGAAAGCTGTACTGACTCCATTTAGAAACCTGCCTTTAACAGCTGGAACTCAAGCACCTTCAACAGGTCGATACAATCTGAAATGGGCAGCTCCAATTTTAGTCTGCTGTTTGTTGCTCAGTAAAGAAGCAGGCCGTATGAGTCTAACCTATATCTAGGGTTGTGTAACTGAGGAAACCTTCGTACAAATGCTTTGGTTTATACAATAAGAGTTGATAAACAGTAGTGAGGTTTCTGGGATCATGTTTAGGAAACTGTTAAAAAGTGGCTTAGTGGTGACCTTCTTGTGTGTGTAGGGGACGAACCACAGCACATGCTCACATGGCTAGAGGATCACTAGTCACATGACCCTTTTCAAAGTCTATGGACAACCATACTGTAAGCATGTGGAATGAATGATGTTAGGTGTTGGATATTGCTCACCTGTAAGAACAATCTCCCCCAAACTGTGGCACTGGGTCCTCGATTATCTTTGTCTGCTCCTCCAGGTGGTCTTTGCAGAAGGTGATATTGTGGACGGTGGACATCTAGAACTGCATGATGTGTCTGGTGGGGGGTTAGGGTGGGAAAGGGGCAAGGTAGGAAGGTGCTATGTGCTATATGTGTACCAAAAAGTGAGATGGTATCAGAAACGTAATCCATACCCCACTTCATGATGTTCTGTCAAATGAAAACGACAATGGGAAGGTGGAAGCGACACCAGAAAGCCTCAATATAGGAGTATTATATGACATCCATGGATGGGGTGATCACAAGAACGTGTCCCAGACTCATGACAATAGGTGAAAACCACAATATATATATTGTTATTCACAACCATCCTACCTCCACCCTAATAGCCTTCTAATCTCACCAGACAAACTGAAACGTAATTTTGATGATGATTAGGCTTTGGGTGACACAGGCCATAGTAACAGAAACGTCCACAGACTCCAAAGCCACATCCCACATCCAAGTGCGTGTAGGTGTAACTTCCCAGTAAATTTATTCAGTAAAGCCTCCACCCGTGTATGTGAGACCTTCCAACCTTGCACCAGACATATGATATCATGATATATAGGCTGGCATCATGGGCTATTATCTGCTGAGCAGCAGACTGGTAACCACTGCATTAGTAAAACGATTAAACTTTTGGGTGTCCACACAGGACAGAACTCCCACAGCAAACAGGATCCAGGCAAGTTTCACCAGGCCTGTTGCCCAGCTCTGAAAGCTTGCTGCTCAGCAGGTTGCTCCCTGTAGCTGTTGCGGAGATTAGTAATGGTGTGCAGCACTTTCTCAGTCATCCACATAGTGCGTGGGTAACCAGCATTAAGGCATCAAATCCAGGAAATGCGCTACCAGTCAACATGTTATCTTTAGGCCACCATGTTGTCGAAGGCAAGATTTTTGTCCAGCTGGTTCCTCACGGATCGCCCATAGCACTGAAATATAAGCAGGGGTTATGGATAAAACTAAAGGTTTAATACAGGTGAACCAGTTCTGATTGTAAAAGAGGTGGGACCAAACAATCTGATTGGTTCTCTCTCTGAACCAATAACTTTTCGTTCTGCCTTCTGAACATTTTTTTGCGTACATAAAACTCTCATGAGCCTCTCCCAAAGAGAGCAAAATCAGGCGCGATACCATGAAGGATCCCAGGGTGAGAAAAAGCAGGTTACAGCATGTGGTCTAGAGGTGAAGAAGGCTGTCAGTGCAGATGTAACCCCACAGACAGGCACTCAGCCTATGAACTCCATTTTCATGAGCACCTCCATTTCCTCCTCTGTTCATTATCTGCATTCGTGTTTGACATATGCATTCAACTGGAGGGCCTGTAATCTGGAACAATGCGTATGATTTAAATATTACATCAAGACAACTGTATGGAGCATGATTCCATTTATTAGATTTGGGTTTTTGATGCTATAAAGATCATAGATTAAATTTATACCCTGCAAACTGATGGAACCCTGTATCCTTTTTTCAGCTGCATACTTTCCCGACATCTAACCCCAGCCATCATAGGGCACAAGGCAGGGGATTACCCTGGACGGCCAGTTCATCACAGGACACATAATCACTACAGGAAATTTAGAGCTGCAGATTCGCCATGTTTTTGGTATGCGAGTACGTTGCATTTTACTCTACACTTTCTGCCTCTTGATTTAAGTAAGTAACCTAATTGATGTTTCACTAATCACCACCCAATGCAGATATTTATTTTATGGTGAACCTGGAGGTTTTTGTGAGCACATGAATTCTGTTTTCGCTCCTTAATTGATGCTTTTTGAAGTTTGTAGGTCAGGTTCAAAGACACTGACCAATAATAAAAATACCCAGCCCCAGGATATGCCAAAGTGTAAAAAGCGGGTCCCCCAATCATTGAACTTTTTTAAAGTAGATAAAATGGAACATACTGGTGGCCCAGCCAAACTATCCCAGTTAGGAAGTAAAAAATTATCAAAAATGACCACAAAAACTGGTATTGAAGTGAGTGTATAAATTCACATTTCCCCATACATAAACAAATGACGTAAAACAGTTTGATTACACCATTCTTACAAGAACCAATTTGGTCATACAGTTTCCCTTTGTACTCCAAATTCCAGATAAATACACTAGGAACATTCTGTATAAAACTCGAGATTCATATTAATGCTTTGAGCACAACCTACTAGTATAACACTGGGCAGACCGTGGCTGATTGTCTTCGGGGATTGTAAGAAAACATCATGGTTGGAGTTTTTTTTTTTTTTTTTACACAACTTTTTCCTCAGACACACACAAGAAGGACTTCAGGTAACTCAGGTATCGGACTCCTGAAAAATTGACAAAAATTCACAAAGGGAATAGTTTATTTAAACAGGCACATATTTAAAACACAAAGGCAAACAGGCACTTCTGGGTAAACCAAAACACCACCACCATAAACAAAACAAAGAAAAAAAAAACACAAACACGACTAGTGTGGGTGACTCAAGACTGGAGGCACGTCCATCTCCTGCTGAACACACCAGTCTTGCCGCCTCAGTTCCCGTAATCTTACCGTCGTGAGTTAAGGCAGGGGCGTCGCAAATCGCCAACGTGTGTAAACAGCAGTCACTGGTTGGCGTGGATTCTCTCTGTACGTCCGATACTTTCATTGCATACAAGATTTGCAGCCAGCGGGGTGCAAGTCCTGAAATACCTGCTTGGTATCTATAGAGACAGGGGGCTTTAAAGTGCAGGTGAACAGCAATGGGATCAGCTCTACAGAAAGTCTCAGAGGGGCCCTGAGTATCAGCTTGTTCATATATAAATATATATAAACCAGGACTGTAGTAAGAAGGCAGCTATACCTGGCTGTATCTGACATGAATACACCTGACATTCAGCCCACACCAGCCAGGTGAGTCAATGCACATATTCTTACCGTGACACTTGTGTAACATTTTAAATAATCCTGAATACATTCTTTTGCATGTTGTAACACTACTGACTAAAATAGGTTCCCTAAAGAACATTTTGCACAACAAACAGACCTCATATATATTATATTAACATTTGGACACACTTTCACAGCATCTTCTCTCTTACCTAAAATTAAAACGGACAATGGAAAACGGTGCACCAAGTAACCCCCAACAGAACCCCAGTATTACCATCGTTAGAGGGAGTTTCTCACTCAGAACTGTTCTGAGGGCAGAACCAAAATTATTGGTTCAGAAAGATAACCAGATTATATGGGAGGTGGGCCCAAGAAACTAGAGGACCAAGACATCTGATTGGTTGGTTCCACCTCCTGTAGTTGCATGGACTCACATCCACTACAGTCTGATTGGTTCTCTCTCTGAATGAATACATTTTTGTTCTGCCCTGAGAATACGTTTGTGCAAATAAAACTCCCATGAGCTTTGTCATCATCGGGGGGGGATTACCAATTGTTCCAAGGCTCCGTGTTGCAAGGTTGAGCTGGCAGCTCAGTCATGGGCTCCACGTCCTGAACCTCATGGTGAATGGTTCAGGGCGGATCGCCAATAGGTCTCCTGGCCGACGGCAGAGGCACATTCGCTCGGAAGTCCCGTCTCAGGCCGCGTCCATAATGTCGTCCGTTATGGCGGTCTCACGCTCGCCCAGCTGGCTGGTGAGGTCGGGCCGCCGTCGGGCCTGCAGGCTCACTGGCCTGGGCTGCACCTCCCGGTCCCGCCGGCAGCAGACGCAGGTCAGGCAGTCTGCCACGTTGTGGTGGAAGAGGCTCCGGCAGGGGTGGCAGTACTGGTAAAACAACAGCATGAAGAGCACGGCCATGCCATAGCACACCAGCAGCTGGGCCACCAGCAGTGGTGCGCACACATACTCGTAGAAGTCCGTCTTGAAGAAATACCACAGGACGATGAGGCTCACGTTTTCCGCCAAGCGCACACAGTAGTATGTGGCCAGGCAGCCCCAGCGCGGCCGCTTGTCGATCAGGTCCCGGTCTGTCAGGTCCAGCTGAAAGGCTGACCAGCAGAAGATATTGATGCAGGCGTAGAGAAGGGTCACCATGCACAGCACCACTGTGGTGCCCACCTTGCTGAAGTTCTTCTCCACGTTCTCAGGCAGAGAGGCCCTCCTCACCCAGAAATCAACCCAGGGCAAGAAGAGGAAGAAAAACAGGTTGCCCAGGGCCACGAGTGCCATCCAGTGGATGAGCGCCGTGCTAAAGAGCACGAGAGCCGTCACACGGACAGTGATCTCCAGCCCCCTCCACAGGATCATGCAGAGATAGGCTGCAGGCCGCACGCGCACTTTGAAATCATCATATTTGATCTGGATGGCCAGGACGCTGCAGACCAGCGCGCCGTAGGTAATGGAGATGAGGGTTATGACCATCAGGACAACTGGAACAAGGACACAAGAACAGCAGGCTTAGATAGGCCCCCCAAACACCATCACAGCATCTCCGCCCCCCCATAACATAAAGAGCATACTAGACAAAAAAACACTAGCAGAAAGACCCAGAGCACCAGTGGCCTCTACCTCGAGAGGGAATCATCTCCTTCTCCTGTATGGTGACGTACAGCTGCAGCGTCAGCTGTGGAGTGGAACCCAGGAACGCCTGGATAAGCACAGTGCGCTTGAAGGCGTTGCGGTGGACAGCCAGCTTGCGCTCCGAATGACCCGTCTCCCACTCCGTGAGTGTGCCCCGGCCGTTCTTCAAAAAGATCTTCCTGGAGATGGTAACGTAGGGCTCCTCTTCCCTGCCTGCCTGGCAGTAGATCACCAGGGCGTCAACACACCTGATCAGCACAAGATCGAGAAGCTCCGTCATCGGCAAGGCGAATCAGAGCGGAACAGAGCCAGAGACAGTTCATTCCTGGTCATATACAACAGTATGGATTTTAACACTGAATATAAGTAAAAGCTGCCATAAGAAATAGGTTTAATGGTCTCAATATAGGAATCAAGAGAAAAAAAAGCACCTTACAAAAAGGCATCCATGTCTGCAAAGAGTGGAAGTACCTTTCAAACACAAAGGACCCTTTTAAATTTGCACCAGCCTGAAGATGATGTTTCCATCACCTTCTAGAACAGGGGTGTCAGACTCCAGTCCTTGGGGGCCAGAGCCCTGCACATTTTTGGGCATTAAACTCATGAGATTCAACTCCTTGTGCTAATTAGCACAAAGCTATTGAGCTGAATCATTTGTGGTGGATCAGGGAAAGAGCTAAGCTCCACTGGGCTGCATCCCCCCAGGACTGTAGTTTGACACTCCAGCTCTAGAGCAAGAAAAGCCTTTTGGATCCTTCTGCCACATACCTTTCTAGAGAACACTAGTGTCACTGGTGTAAAATGATAATATTCAAGCAATTGCACACTGTGCTTTAAATTTGCAAATTAAATTTCTGGTGTCAGTGTAGTCTAGCATATTGTTCAGTTTTAACCAACATTAAATGGAAGGACATTTGAGATTAATTAGAACTAGGATGAGTACACCTGGGAAACGGGACAGTTAAATTTTGCAGTTAAAGTATTACTAAACACTTAAATTATTTTCCATATTGTATTCAAAGGGTATTAATGTATGTAGAATGGTATCAAATTGGGATTCAAGACCCAGATGATTTTTTTCAGAAAGCAAGTTTTCTATGTCCCATTTTAACAATACTAACTCTACATTAACTGATCATTTAACCAGACTGTTCATGTCACTGTCACACTTATGTTCAAACTTTGTATTTTCAGAATGTGCAACTGGCAATGGTTCATTGCAAGTTATCGGCTACAATGATGAAAACATCATTCTTTAGAACAGGGTTCTTCAAATCTGGACCTCGATTCCAAATCCAGGCCTTGTTTTCCGTTCTCCCGGGTAGTTGGTTTAATAATTACTGATTGTTATTGGCCAGAGGCTTCACACCTGTCTGACAGGTTAAGGAAGGCTGGAAAACCAGCAGGGCTCGGACCTCGATTTGAATAACCCTGCTTTAGAAAATCCCCACTGGTTACATATATTGCATTTCTGTTTGGCTTCCACAAGGGGGAGTGCGCGCACACATTTTCTCTCAATTTCCAAGCAGAAAGATATCATCGCTACATTATAATCAGGGGTCAACAGGATGGATATTTTGATTTTTACCAAGGACATGGTATTTAAGAAATGGAGCCTACAAATATTTTTTTACCTCAGTAACAACATTTTGCCATAGACCCAGACACTTTTGTATGGAGAATTTTTTTTTTTGTATGGGAACAAAAATATATAAATATTCACTCATTAAAATAAAATCTATTTATCCTTCCCGATAAATATAGTTTAAAAAGAAAAATCCCACTCGGTGTTTTTGGCAGGAAAACCCCTTGATTTGGAGATGCAAACTAGACCATGTGCCCACAGCCAAAGGCCTCAGAGGGGCATGGATACCCTGACAGGTTCAGGGGGCCCAGCATTTTATTGGGGGCCTCAAAGTTACCCATGGGGTGGCCAAGGTCACATTTCATCAGCGGGGCCAGCATTTCAAGCTATGGCTCTGCTCACGGCAGCCTATCCGCAGTTCTGCTTGCAGACTGCCCTCACCAGGAAAGCACGGGGGTCTTGCCCTGCTCATAGCTTGGGGGTCTGCGCACTGGAGCATGCTCAGTCCGGTCCGGGGGTTGGACAATGGCTGTGGTTTGAGGGCAGACCACAGACCAATAGGACACACGCTGTGCCCTTTGCATCCATGGCAACTCCGTGACACTGTGCCGCTTCAGGGGACAGGCAGCTACGTGCAACACCCATGCGTCAGACCAGACAGCCGGCTCCTTTTGAGCCAGGGAAAGGTCTCGCACTGCCTGCAGCTGCTCTAATCGAGTCTCTATGCAGTGTCCTCTCCCACGGGCTTCACGCAGCTGCTCGCCAAGCCAGCGACGGTGCCCAGCAGGGGACCTGTCCGACTATCCCGCCACAGCAGAGGAACACCAGCACAAAACTCAACATTCCGTGCAAGCGAGCAGCAGCAGGCTAGACAGCTGGTGGCGTGGGGCAGGACATACTGGGGGGCTCGAGCTGAATCGGGGATTTGGACTCTCAATTACTCCACCTGCAGCTCCAAATCTCTGCACAAACTTTGCAGATTAACCGATTCGGTGCAGTGATTCAGAGCAAACCGTAGGTACTAGTGTGAATAATGAACTTGTAGACAGAGATGGCAAAAAACACAGCTCTTGTGGAGCTAAACACTGCTCTATCCTACCAGGAATTCCCAAGGCCACCACCCAGAAAGTCATCTAATCTGACAGTTTACACAAAGCACCTTTGCATACATTATTGATGGCCGGGGAGACGATGTAATCCTGCCACCATGTGATCATCGCTACGACATGCAATTTCCTCAGAGCTGCATACAAAATGAGTCTTTTTTGCGAAGACACACAAGAAACCAATGCCGTCTTTACCCGTTACTGCAGAGCAGCCAGATGGCATTCTCTCGAGATCAAACATGGTGCGCATCCATTTACGACCAAGTCGCTTTCCAGGCTGGACGCAGCATCCAGGACACCCGTCACTCACAGCTTTTGACACCAGCACTTGGGAGAGTAGCCCAGCTTGAACATCTGTCCTATGGTCTCGATGCGTTTAACTTCAGGCTCTAAGAGTCAAAAGGAAAACCAATATTTTTCCTACACTAAAACTTTTAATGTTCCACTGTGTGGAAGTCAGATTTCATATGCTGAGAAGGTCACTGCTCTGCAGAAGCCGTATGGTGCACAACCGAGCCCAATGCCAGGCTGGATACTTCAGAAGGAGTAGACATCAGGAGTCCTGACCGAGGCACTGGTAGCTAACACAGCAACACAGAACCAGGTGGTCCTGGGCCTATCCAGGTGTAGCTCAAGTCCACCCCCTCAGCGTTCATAGTGAGAGATACGGCACAATCAAACGATTGTCTGATAGGTACGTGTATACATGGTTAGATCAATCGAAGGAAAATAAAGGCAAATAAATGTATTTCACTGTGTTCAATTGGTCTTAGCATTGCCACAGGTCATTTAAAAAACAGAGTCTGTAGTGTGATTTTGATCACAAAGAGAATTGCTATGGGACTCAGCTGACTGACTGCTCACCTGCATGATTTCTGCCAGCACTATTAGCTGGTATCTGGGAAAGAACACAACTACACAGGCGGGCACACAGGCGGGCACACAGGCGGGCACACAGGCGGGCACACAGGGCTGCTTTTAACACGTGCAGTTGGTAAAATGCAGCGCAGGTCGCTGTAGCGAAGGGCCCGTTTGGGATTCAGACGGTCCAAAACGGTCAGCCGGGCCCCTATGACAAATTCTTGCGCCGACATCTACCAGAACCTTAAAAGCGGCTCTGGTGAGGCCAAATCACAGACACACAAAACGAAGAACACCATTTAAAACCTACGAAAAAGAGGCCCGAAGTTCCCAGTTTCCAGCAAGCCAGTTTCAACAAGCTGAGAATACTGAAGTCCATGTCTGTGATGGCGGTTCCGGAAGATTCTTCAGAAACAGCATCTCGTTTTGGAACTAAAGCTTAAATCACTGGTGGCTGTTGCCAGAGCAGCAAATTTATATGTAAATATAAATATAAAATTTTGCTATGATACACATTTCTTGGTTTTGTAATACTCCTTGAAACCAAGATTCTACAATGAACGTTCCATCAAACTAGAACGTCTGTAGAAATGTTGTCCCAACATCCTAGATGTCGAGGCTCATTCAAGAACACATGGGCCATAGCCACAGACCGCAGCTGTACCTCAGTGAGAATGTGATGCAGTTTGGTAGCGAAAACAGAAAGGGCAGCGCAGTTTCCTATGAGGCTCATGATATACTTAGACAACCTGGATAAACACAGACCTGGCTGTGAGCCCATGGCAGACAGCTACTCATCCACAAAAGGCAACAACGCAATTTTGTTCTGTGAATGTTACTTTTAAATGTCTTGGACAGTCAAACCTGACCACTAACGTACAAGACGCCATAAACTATGCTTTCCGAAAACACTCAGGCAAAAGGAATTTGAAAACTCATGCGGTGATTTAGTTACAGTTGCATTTTACTTATTTAACAGACACATTTATCCGCAGCAACAGGCATTTTATTTTGATTTATTTATGCATTTTCTAAAAACGGTGTCAGACAGGTCCCGGAGCAGTCAGGGGGTAGGGGCCCTGCTCAGGAGCCAATAATGAAATTGCTCTGTGGACCCAGGCAGGGGCGTAGCAAGCTTTTCAAAAGTGTGGGGGATGAATGTGGTTTGTTTAACAATAAAAATGCTGAATACAATGACAGAAGGGTACAAAAGGTATTAACATACAAGATATAAAAAGCTTTCAAT
>JABFDZ020000002.1:20876555-20887493 GCA_019775955.2 Pollimyrus isidori
GAGATACTCACGCAGGCTGCCAGCTGTTTGATGAAACAACACGTTTTCTGCAGCAGCTCTTCTTGGTGGATGTTCGTTAGCCCTCCATAGCAGAACAGGCGCAAATACTCTGTGCTGTACAGCAACAAGTTTCTGCAAAGCGAAGGCACAAAAATCCATCTTATTTTGTGATGTTTCCTGCCTTCACATTATGGAAGGAATATACTTTATGCTTTACCACTCTTCAGCGTGATTTTATCATGGTAAAGAACATTAAAAGAATAATACAATTAGTTTGACTTGGGTCAAATTCAAAATTACACCCGTTTTATGTTGGTTTTAGACTACTACGAATACTATGTTTAAAACTTGTTGCAACTGAAACACTACCACTGTGTGGCGCGACAAGGTATGACATTTTGTTAAAACAAAATGTGGAATAAGTCTCCTCGTAGAATACGTACAAAGGCATTCGGCCGAGTTCATCCTCAAAGTGACAGATGACAGCAATCGGCTGTTTGAATAACCACATATCCGCAGTATCACCCTTCTCCTTCACTTTATTTCTCTGTATTAAAAGAAGCACAAATTACAACCTATTGTTTCTTTCAGTTATAAACCACACTCGGATTTTTGTTGCCGAACTTCAGGATACATGTTACTGTATTTACAGTAGATAGCGGTTTACCAGGCAGAAATAACGGACAGATCAGCAATCAAAAGACAAGCTGAGCTGAGTGGAACGCAAGCTTTCCCATGCAGAAAGCAAACCGGGGGTACGATTCCCAAAAGCTTCCATGATTTAGCAACTAAATAGTTGGATCGGTTCAGTTGCATGATTCCGATTACACAGTATATACGTTAACGTAGTTACTATAGCTATGCTTTTGGGAAATGCATCACAGATGCATGGTTCCAACTACGTTGTTAACAACTATGCTTTAGAAGAACGTAGCCCTGAATAACTATTTTCACTCAGAATCCTATTTATTATTATATGTATTTCGTTTAAACAGCAGTATACGCTCAGTAACAGCATTCTTTAAACATCTGAAATTTTACGAAGAAACGTACCATACTCTTTATTGCGGCCTCCATTTCAGCAATCAGTCCACTAAAACCGGCCGCAACTCTGCATGAGATCCCGAAATCACATCTGAATCTGGCACGTCATTTTTCGTTAGTGTATATATATTCCCGTATATTTCCGTGATTTAGCCTGCTGCGAGTGTTACGTAACACTTTCAGTTTTACTAAACTTGAATATTCGGGGGAATTACGCATCTCATTTTGTAGTGTACGAGAACAATATTGCCGCACACCTGTCCGCATGCAGGGACGTGGGGGGGGGTGCACGATCGAGCACCTGTCTTGTTTTGAATGCACCTCCTTTTGCGGTCCTATGAGCCCCCTTCAATCATGGATGAAGTTCATTACTCCCCACCACGAGATGGTCAAACCACTTACCTTCCAGCGTGTCTAGGCATGTCCCTAACCACAATCACGTGTCACCCTGATTATCACGTGTACTGAGTACAGCAATGCAATTACAGGAAGAGACAGCAGTACAATGATGAGCAGACAATGTGTTGATGTGCGGAAATGCTTATATTTTTGGGATAGCCTTTAGGTCAGCTGTTCAAACCCAGGCGTGGGGTCTCTTCAGCCAATCAGTCTTCTAATTAGAAATCTAATTAGGGAGTTTCAGCGAAAACCCACACAAACAACGGCCTTTAGCGGATAATATTGGCCACCCCTACCATAGAGCATCATTAGAGATTGAGGCCTATCACCTGATGAGTTACAGTTGAACCTTGGAGGCCTATAACCTGATAAGCTAGATGAATCCCAGATGAATGCACAACATTGCCTTTCTTTGTTTCTTATGTGATATTTTTTTGTAAACTAAAGAACAAAAGCAATAAATTAGCAATATTTTTTTACTGAATTAAACAAATGTCTCAAGACTTTCTGTGAGTACTATATAATAGTATATAACATTATATTTGGCATAATACAGTCAGACCCTGCTGTCATACAAGCAAAACTATTACCGGTAATTCCATGCAAATGCAGAAACTTCATTCAGGTGTATGTTTCCTGAAATAGTTCAGATTGTTCAGTTGCATAGCTCAAGTATGTAAGTTGTGAATGTAGCCCAGACTGTTTACAGCATTGCTGAATTGACTAGGTGTCTCCCTGTGTGTGACAAAAAGGTTCAAAGCCTTGAAACACGTTGTGGACAATATGGGGAACCCCTGGAAAGCTTTATGTAGCCTTATCGGCCTGTCACTATTCCTTTTGGCTGTCTCGGTTTGGCAGTTCAGGGCCACTTGCTGGTCCGTCTTCGTGGGTGCGCCCGGGAATCTGTCATTAAACACTGCATCCTGGAACAGGCCATAGGGCCACACTGCTCAGGGCAGCAGGGGAGGTGGAGGTGAAGCTCACCGTGTGTATGTGTGTGTGTGTGTGTGTGTGTGTGTGTGTGTTGGGGAATCCTGGTGGATCAATCTGTGAATCTAAGAAGTGAGTATCGTCCATACCCTCCACCCTTTTCAGTTCACAAAGAAAAGGATCATGCACAGCAACATGGACCATGTTACAGTGGCAGATGTGGAGGTCTGACTGTGAGCAAAGCACTGCAGGTTAACACCTACTGCTACGCTTAAATGCTTGATTTGTTCCTGCTCATTATTTGTCTCACAATCCCATACAATATACACATTCAGAGAAGTCTGTTCGACATATTTGAACCCCTGTATCAGAGACTGTTTGAGGGGCACAAATTCACACTAAATAACTTGGGTAAAAAGGGTGTCCCAGGCTGTCCCAGCTCTCCCCACATGAGCTTAGGAGATTACTATTAATTTCAATATTTCACACAATGTTTAATGTGCTTCCAGGTTTAATGCACTTTGTTTGTGGTTCTATATTGTCATATCCATGGCATAATATGCCATAGTATGCCATATGTCAGGTGGTTTGAAAGGTATTATGGGAATGAGAGGGAACCGGAAGTGTAGAGAAAAGAGGAGAGTTAAAAAATAAAAAAGGACAGTTCTGAGCAAGAGCTTGAGTGAGAGTTTGTGATTATTAAATGGAATTTGATACCTCTTAATACGGAGTACAGGAGGAATACAACATGTATGTTTCAGCTTTGAAGTGTGTATTTGTACAGAAAATCACTATCCAAATAATAAACTGACTGCTGCTTCTTCTGGGTGCTTCCTGTACATGCTTTGTTCCTCAGGAGGCACTGTACCTACACAGCCTACAAGGTAGCTCTACATAGGGGAGCCTGGCTTGGTTAATGTGGGTGGCTGCGCCACTGAGCCCATGCTTGCAAACATATTTTTACATTTATTTATTCAGTTTTTATGCAAAGTGGTGTACAGTTGAGAAAGCAGGGTCAGTCAGACTCTGGAGCAATAGCTATGGATCTTGCTCAAGAGCCTCATGGTGACATCACTTTGTTGACCAACCTCATCCATGGCTCCAGCTGTGGTCCTAGGAACCTTAACCTGGGACATATGACAGCACAGCACAGGTATACCCAAGTCAATGTGCCTCTGTGGAGTCCTGATCAAACATATCTGTTGATTGGATCTCGTACCTTAAAGAATGTTCCCCGTGGTCTTCCAAAGGAGATGTTTTGGCAATGTCTGTCTTAGGTGGGGAAGACTCAGGATATGGTGAGGAATGATGTCTCCTAGCTGGCATGGGAATCTCTGGGGATCCTACAGAATAAGCTAGCATCAGCGGTCATAGAGAATGGCGTCTGGCCTGATCTGCTCAGCATCCTGCGGGCGCCATTAGTTGTCACTCCTGTTCGACAGAATACATTATAAATGTTATCCAAGTTAATCAAGTGAAATGCAAGTAGCTGATAATCCTCAATATGACTAACATGTATCCTAGTGTAAAGTTGACTCTTAGTTGGCTTAGAGCTGCCATCATAGGTATTGGTTGGACAGATGGCCAGATTAAGACCTCTATGGGCCCCAGCAAATCAGCACAAAAAGATTCCACCGCCATTAGTGAGTCGACGTGTCATGCCCTCAGTGTCTCTCAGCCTAGATTCTTGGACATCTCCTTCTGTAAAAATGATCCGCCTTGTGCTAAAATGTCTTCTTGCATCTGCTCAGTCATTAGTCCCCATAACACCTCGGAGGGGTATATTTTTTTATGTTTTGAGTTTGATGCCTGAATGTCTCCCACATCTACCACATTGCTGTGCACATCAATGTTAATTAACACAAAACCATATAGCAAGTTGTATGTTCAGTATAAAAAAGAAAAAGTTAAGACAACTTAAAATTTCAAGGCAACTTGCTGCACTAGTTTTTTGAGTTTTGAGGGCAGCTCAATCTTTTAAGTTTTGAAGAAAACCACCTACTGTTGTGCCATATAATTATTTTTTGAACAGTTAATATAGTATATCTTTCATATCTATCAAAACTTAAAATTCTTAATTTTACATAATATTCGTAACAACAAATGTACCAACTTATTGTTCGGATGATTTGTCTTTCTTATGTGTAGCCAAGTCTGGCCAGGATTGGTTCCCACCTGTGCCCATTGTTCCCAGGATAGGCTCCAGTCCCCCTGCAAACCCAGTTGGGATTAAACAGTTACGGTGATGGATAGATGGACGGTAAATTAAAAACTTTGAGTTTAAACCAAAACTCTAAACAGTTATATAATTGTAAACAGTGCTTTATGTCAGCATATCTTTCACCTCATACCCCATAAGCCTGAGTGTGTGGTGTGGTGGGCTAAGCTTCTGTGCCCACAATACAATGGTAACCAGGTCAAGCACATATGTGGGTCCTTGAGTGAGCTCCCCCCCCCCCAGCACCCTGGGCACCACAACAGGTGGCTGCCCTTTACACCCAAGCTTGCTGTCATGGAAAAAGGAGAATTTCCTCAAAGGGATCCTCAAAATGTCAAATACTATTTCATATTATTATTATCATCTAGAAAATAAACATGCTAATCAAATTATTTTGCTGTTTATCTTAATTAATAATATTTAATTGGCAGAAAGTTTGCTATTTTGTATTTAGTATGTTAAACTCAAATTTTACCGTTTTTACACATACCAAAGATAAATAATCTGAACAAAAGACATTAAGGTGGCTCAACTTTTATTGTAAAATTAGTATCTAAAACTACAAAATTGAAGTTATCGACACGAAAGATAAACTATCTGAAAAAAAATAATTAGTTGGCATAACAATAGGTGGTTCTTTTCAAAACTAACAAATTTGAGTAGTCCAAACTCGAAAGTTGCCTTTAAGTTTTAAGTTGTCCTAACCTTTTCTTTTTGACAGTGTTGGTAATATCAGCAGCTGTATTGCTTGCTGTCGGTGTGTGTCTATGTTAGCTCTATCTTTGTTCATATAGTGATTTTTGGAAAAACTTGCTTATTTCTACACATTTTGGAGAAATTTAGCTCCTCTTGCGTCTTTTTTCTGTTAGATACCACATTGGGTTTTCAGGGTTAAGTAAGGTTGACTCCAGAATTTACCACCTACAGCTTTACTTTCTGTAAGCCAAAGACAGAGCACCTGCCTATATTTGATGGTAAGTAAATTCTTATTCCAATTAGACTTCTTTTTAAATCTGACATATTCAAAGACCCCTTGATAAAAAGGGCACCAGGCCTCATGGCCAAATTGCTCGTATGGTTGATCTGGCCACGGCAGGGCATCACTTTAATGGCATACTATTCTTGTAGTATAGATTTATATATAACCAAAAAAGGTAAGAGTTGAGATAACAGTAAGGAAAGCATTTGTGACTGGTTGAACACTTCTAGAAGGGGTACAAGGAAAATCTTGGAGGGGGCAAAATCTGGTCATGAACACATGCAAAATTTTGATTTTAGCTTTCATAGTCCATCTCTAATACTATCAATAATTTTCAATAATACTGGAACTTACTATTGTCCTATCAGTCCAGTTTGATGATTAAGTCATATTATCTCACCACTACACAGATGGAACCACTGTAGTAACCACAGGGCTGAACAGACTGGAAAAAAACAGGAAACTGCTGTTCAATGGTGAGAATGACGGAATATAGGACAGATTAACTCTAACCTGCACACTATCACCTCATACAGTATATGTAATGCTTTAAGCCACGTCGTGAATGACAAAAACAATAAGTAGCATGATGGTATAGCATAAACTGAAGAATCACAACAAATAATTATGTGCTTTCAACTGTGATCGCGAATGTGTATTGACAACCGGATATTAGCTTCAAATGTGTCGTTGAACGTTGCATCGGTAATTTTTCTTACGAGGAACTATACATAGTATCTTGGAGTTCAATTCACTACGTAAAGAAACCGAACTGCAAGGCGTTCGTAATCATCTTTATATAATAAATGCTGGATACACTGGGCGCTGGGACCCAGTGGCAGTCGGCTGATTGCCATTTTTATCCTCTACCAATCCCCTTTCGGTCCGAAATCTTCTTTATATAATTACGCTGGGCCAAAGAGTAACCCAGACAGCGCTCGGAAGCAGCCGCTTTTCAGATGTGAAGTGCTCCACTTGGAGACAAAGAAAAAGATGGCCTCTCCAAGGACAATCACCATCGTAGCCCTTTCCTTGGCCCTTGGCTTGTTTTTTGTATTTATGGGCACGATCAAGCTTACACCGAGACTAAGCAAAGATGCATACAGTGAGATGGTAAGTCTGCAGAAGTAGGTGGGGGATGGAAGCGATCCCGATCCGGCTCGGAGCCGGGTGCAGATGTTGCTCCCCTGCAGAAAGCGGTTTTACAGGACAAAAGAAAGCAGAAAGCCAACGATCAATTTATGTGAACCAACCAGATCAACGTTCCAACAATTTTCTTCGTATAAATTTGCTTACTGGAGAAAGTACGAAATAGATTATTATAAAATGTGGTAGGATAATACCAAAAGCGGCGAGCTAGAAATGAACTATGCATAAAAGGGTATATATAATTTTTCACTATAAATTTATCAGAATACAATGTAAACGCATATAAGGTTGCGAACCCTGGTATGCCTACCTAGTAAATATTTTAAAAAGATCAGTTTAGTAGATCACGGTTTGTCACTGAACAGAGTTATTCCGTTGTCGGGCAATGGCGGATCATTCCAGCAAATTCTATCCTGCATCTGCGGGTGCTGATGTTGTAAGACTCCTCTGCTGACATTCTCTTACTTTTACACCAGCGATTACTTTTAAACGATTTCTCTTATCAGAATTTCTTTTTATTTGTCTCTGCTGTTTTGTAATGATAATCTTTATTTTTTGAATGATCAACTAATGACCATTATTTATACAGTAGAAAACATGCCTGAGGTGGGCATAGGCCAGGTGCTGGAACTCCCCTTGTGATATTAAGAGGTCTCAGTACTCTGAAGAGACAAACAGCTAGGTGCTGGTGTTGCCTGCTTGTGACCACTGGCACTGTGTAGATTAACAGTAGCAACGTGGGTATGGTTAAAAACATTGAATGTGGTTTTGGTGGTGTAGCGGGAAATTGAGATGACATCATTTAGTTCCATATTCCCACACATACAACATGGTGTAATTGTTTTGTTCAATGTACATGCAATAGCTATGACTGTAATATTTCAAAGCATGAGGCAGTGCATTGCTTCTTTTGAAAAGACAAATTGGATGGCTGCAGTATTGAGCAGGTTTGTTGAGGGGAAGCAGGAGTTAGTATGGCTTTTGTTTTTGGATCAATCCCTGTTGTCACCTATGGTCATGGGCTGTCGGTAATAACCAGCAGAAGGAGGCCGAGAGCCCAAAGCAGGGGGAGGAATTCAGAGATCTGGTGGGACCTCGAAATAGGACTGCTCCTTCTGAGGATGCCAGCTGGTTGGGAAAGCAGCTTCTGGGGGTATTAAGGTTACTGGTGTAACAAGTACTGGACGTGGTTGGCTTTGGATGATTAGTGTCTGTTGATGATAGAAAATATGTGTCCAACATGTCGTAGTCTTTCCATGCCAAAAGCATAAGTGCCGATTAATTTATTCTGTTGGGTGCATTTCAGAAACGGGCATACAAGAGTTATGCGAAGGCTTTGCCAGGCCTGAAGAAGGTGGGCATCAGCTCAGTGCTGCTACGCAAGGTCATCGGAACACTGGAGGTGGCCTGTGGGATAGTAATGACGCTGGTCCCCGGGAAGCCCAAGGACGTGGCCAACTTCCTGCTGCTGCTGGTTATGCTGGTGGTGCTGTTTTTTCACCAGCTGGTGGGTGACCCTCTGAAACGCTATGCCCACGCCCTGGTCTTTGGCATTCTTCTTACATGTCGCCTCCTGGTGGCCCGGCAGAATGAGGACCAGCCTGAAAGAGAGGAGAGCAGGGAGCAGCTGGTCAACAATCAGGAGAAAAATAAAGTAAAATTGTCATAAATCAAGCACAGGAACATGGCTACAGCACCGGAAAGCTGGGGAGTATCTTCAGATGACAGAGATCCTAAACTAGCGAGAGGAAAAATTTTAAGTAATGGCCACTTGTTGCAAAATTTTTGATCCAGAATGCTTGCCATCTGGTGGTCAGATTACATTAAACAATTCCCTCCATTCTGTTATTCCAACCACCGTAACCTTTCACCCTAACATGGAACAGTCAAATGGTGTCACTGCACCAGCTTCGGAGGAAAACACCATTTATGGGGGAAGTTGTTAAAATTCATTATTCAATTAAAATTTTTAAAATTGACAAACAAAAAATTGATTCTTGGAATATGTTGCTTTGTGGTTTATGTGATGTTTTAAAACATTTTGTTCTTTTTAGTATTTTTATAATAAGAAGGTAAACTGTATTGCTCAATTTACAAAGGAAATATAGCTGAGTTTTAATAATTTTTACGACTGAGGCTTGCATTAGATTTAGGTTAAACTGTCTCAATGTGTGTCATGAATAGCGTGCCCAGACAAATATGTGGAAAGAAGATGAATTTTTATGTATTCTTCTTGCTATAGAATTTGCAGGCATTACAAAATGGTTGACCAATTCTGTTTGTATTTATTTCAACAGGCTGTCCATTTTATGAGTGAAAATGATTCATTATGTTCTAGGGCAGAGTTCTGCCTTTCTTAAAGGGCAAAGCCATTTTGGTAATTTTCTGTGACTTTTTTGTCATTTTTCTTGCCATACTTAATGATAGTCATCCCTAAAACAACTTAGACTTTGTTTATGTGACTGAAGAAACAAATTAGTCCAGAAACAATAGGTCACAAGAAATGTATTGTGTTTGATGACGATCTTATTAGGATCTTTGCTTTTTAAAAGTACTGTAAATTCGGAAAATGTGTTATTGTTTGAGGTATTTATTTATTTCGTGCAGAATGTTTCAGAGCTAAAAGGGAACAATTGGCCTTACGATTTGAGTTGTTGCTGTTGATCGTGAAATCCATTGTTAAGGCATACTTTACAACTCCGCATCAAAGATGTCATATTTGCACTGCTTTGGGCAATTAACATGAAACCAAACTCAGGTTTAAAGGAGAAGATGCAATCTCAACATTAGCAGGAAAACCTGACGGGTGTACTACGAAGTATGTTTACTAGCGAGGTTTTTGAGGCATTTGGGTACTACGAATCGTAAGCTGCCTTATTATTGGTAGCTGCTATTATTAGTTTAAGGTGTCGACCTCCCCCTTCATGTCTGAGACAACCCCCTCGCCAGTTTTTTATAAAGTTAGGTAAGGGCGTGTAAAATTCGCTTCGTAGCACACCCTACTGTTCTGTTGACTCCGGGAAGCCAGCGATCATTTCGACAACGTGGTACAAAATTTGACAAAAATAAATATTTAGATAAAATGTGCATTTCGTTTTCCTGTTTGTTTTAATAAAGCTGTGGGTCGAAAAATACGGACCTGAAGTGTTTTTCATTTCAATAATTAATTTTATTTCCTTCAAGGCTGCAGACACACAACTGCACTTATTAACGCTATTTTTCTTGTGACAACGCATTCCACCCCGACATTTGCATTTATTCAACATTCCGTCCATCCTCCTTTCAAATACTTCCCCAGACCTCTCAAGCACACCGCACTGCCATAAACCAACCGACTCGCTGAGCACCGGAAGTCCAGCACTTCCCGAAAAGCCGACGCATGCGCAGGGCGTCGCGCGCGAATTTTTGAGTTTCTGCGGAGAGGCCGGTTGTTCAGAGGGCACTTACAGCTTTTTGGGTTATGCAGCAATGGCGAGCAAATCCGACCCGTTGCGGTTGGAATTGAGTTCCTCCTTGGAAAACGACACGACGGGATGTTCCCGGAATCTACGGAGTTCTCGTGTGGCGGAGGAGCAGAAGAAAAGGGGTGAGGCCGGAGAGCCGTTTCAATCCGCGCTGAGCTACTTTTCCCGAGGTAAGAATTACGGCGTTGCCGTCGATGACCCAGAGGTCTTTGTAGTCGGTTATATTTATAAATATGAAGTGTCGCGTTTGAGTGCACTTTGAGAAAGGAAGGCGACTTTTTTTGAAGCGGCTCGTTTACGGTGATTGTCACCCGACGGCCATCTTGACGTCATCACAAACAGCTGCCGACCAGCTCGCCTGCAGCCGTCAAAACGCTCGCCAGCTCCTCCTCGCCGTGTCTTGTTTTTCTTTGAGCACACGCTTCTTAAAATGGGCCCCAGTGCAAAATATTCTGGAGCGGCGGCCACACACGTCAGTGCATGCAAACAAAGTCTATGACCCTTAATGGTTGAATGTCACAGATGTGCCTTGTATCTTTGTGAAATATCCTTTCGGTATATAATATATGAATTCTTAGAGCCTTGTAATTAAAAATTAAGGACTGGGCACTCTGAGCCAGACAGATTTGCCAGCCAAACGCCTCCCTGGTGAGGTGTTCCGGGCATGTCCCACTGGGTGGAGGCCCCGGGGAAGACCCAGGACACGCTGGAGAGACTATGTCTCTCGGCTGGCCTGGGAACGCCTCGGAATTCCC
>JABFDZ020000002.1:20961085-20971676 GCA_019775955.2 Pollimyrus isidori
CCCCCCCCCCCCCCCCCCCCCCCCCCCCCCCCCCCCCCCCCCCCCCCCCCCCCCCCCCCCCCCCCCCCCCAGACCAAGGTCACAGGGCAGCATTCAAAAGCTGCTCTGCTTTCCGGACAGCGGGGAGCAGCAGTTTTTACTGCAGTACATCTATGTTTACCCATTTGTAGAGGTGCGCTAGTCCACACTTTACTGTAGGCAGGTTGTTGTCAACCTACAGCAAGTTGCAGAATTTAAAGCACCCCAATGGAGCATTAACCCCTCATCAATTCCTTTTGTCTCCCCCTAGTGGTCGCAATGGGAAAGTACGGGTCCTGTCCTTCAAGACGGGTCTGGTGTGCCTTTGCAAAGCTGACATCCAGGACAAGTACAAGTGTAAGTAAGAGTGCTTTCAAGTGCAAACAAACCAAACATAATGATAGTTGGTGGTGCGGGTTTTACATGAGCATCCACTGCCCTGAAGGACGGGCCTCTTATGGCAGCAGGATGGCTGCAGCTCCATGCTGAATCACTTCCTCTCGTTCTTTACCTTCTGCAATGTTGATGAAACAGTGGGAAAATTGCCCCTGCATTAGGCTGCCACTACAGAAGGTGAGCGAGGGCAATAAAATGGTTGATTGTGTCTGGAACCTCGAACCACTTTGGGGACCCTGCTCGGCTGCCACAGGGCAGATGGGTGGAGTCTAACACCCTGACCTCATGAGATAATCGGGGGTGTCGAACCCCCCATTGACCCCCCGTATTTCGTACACTGGGTTCAGGGCGATTGACAGGGATGTCTATCACTGCAGGTGGATCACATTCACAGACAGTTGCACTATAGAAACACTGTCAGCCAGTGAGAGAATGTCCCTGTGAGGTTCAGCCAAAGCTAAACTAGCCATAAGCATTGACCTTGCGGGTAGTCCAGTCACTTTATCTTATGTTCCTGTTTTATTATGCCTTTATGATCATGCTGAGGCAGACTGTTTCGAAACAGCAGCCTCTAATGGCCGGAACCCCTCCCTCTCAGACCTGTTCAGCCAGGTGTCGGGGCCGGGTGGGCTCACAGACCAGCGGCACCTCAGCATGCTGCTGCACGAGGGCATCCAGATCCCGCGTCAGCTGGGAGAGGTGGCGGCTTTCGGAGGGAGCAACGTGGAGCCCAGCGTGCGGAGCTGCTTCCGAGTGGTGAGCAACGTGGGGTCCATTTGTGTCAAACCCCACCCACCTGGAATGACCACACCCATATATGGCATCCAGTGACAGCTAGGCCTCATTGGATTCACAGCTGCAGAGGGTCTTCAGAGAAGTATCCTTACAAGGCCAAAAGGACTCCTCATTCAGAGAAAGAATTATTTAATCTCCCCAGTGTTTAGTTATTTACCTTTATTATGCACAGTATTGCTGGTGGGGGGTCCTCGCTCTAAGAAAGGCTGAAATCACCCGCCATAAATGATGTTCACTTCCCAATGAACGTGTTTACTTCAGTACTCTCAATAATAACACAATTTATTAGGTAGAGTGACCTTCACAACAGACTGGCACGGAGCGCTTTGACGCAGGAGCAGGGAGAGGTGTGAGATGCGATTATAATGCTGAGCGAATGCTTTTCTAAAGGTAGCATGGAATATCCCACAATGCGGGTCTGGGTGTGTTGAGCGATGGCTGTGATTTATTTTTCTGTCAACATGTTCACGCCTCACCTGACAGGCTCAGAGTATTGGGCATTTGCTCCTGTCCATCTTTTGGGGTTTTTACAGTTGATCCCCTGTTTAATCCTTACTTCATTCACACGGCAGCTCCCACGCCTGCCACAGCTAATTAAAATTCATTAATTTTGCCATTTGTTTCATGTCAACCCTTTTAATCCTGGATGGAATATCGGTGCTCTGCCAGTCAGCCTGTGCCATTATCAACGTTCATCACCAGCGGCGTAAATGCAGCCTGATAGCACAGTGACACGGTTTGGCGCGTTTAATGTGGTCTGTGGCAAGGCTCAGGGAGGAGAGTGCAGGGTGGGGAATTATTCTGTCTCTGTGTCTGCTGAAGGTGACAAATCCTTGGTAACTCATGTTCCCCTGCTACCGTACTGGTGCAGCGAGGCTGATGGCAGATGAATCTGTGTTTTTCTGGACTGCATTGCGCTCTGTGTTACGCTGTTCCTTCATGTACTGTGCTGTCCTGTCTCTTGTTGTGCTCCCCTGCACTGTGCTGTTGCACTGTGTCTCATGTTACATTCGTATGCGCTGTGCTGTTATACTGTGTTACATGTGACGCTCCCCTGTGCTGTTACACTGTATCGCATGTTACACTCTCCTGCACTGTGCTGTTACACTGTGTTTCATGTTGTGCTCGCCTGCACTGTGCTGTTACACTGTGTTTCATGTTATGCTCACCTGAACTGTGCTGTTACACTGTGTTTCATGTTGTGCTCGCCTGCACTGTGCTGTTACACTGTGTTTCATGTTATGCTCGCCTGCACTGTGCTATTACACTGTGTTTTATGTTATGCTCCCCTGCACTGTGCTGTTACACTGTGTCTCATGTTACACTCTCCTGCACTGTGCTGTTACACTGTGTTTCATGTTATGCTCGCCTGCACTGTGCTGTTACACTGTGTTTCATGTTATGCTCGCCTGCACTGTGCTGTTACACTGTGTCTCATGTTACACTCTCCTGCACTGTGCTGTTACACTGTGTCTCATGTTACACTCTCCTGCACTGTGCTGTTACACTGTGTTTCATGTTATGCTCGCCTGGACTGTGCTGTTACACTGTGTCTCATGCTATGCTCCCCTGCACTGTGCTGTTACACTGTGTTTCATGTTACTCTCTCCTGCACTGTGCTGTTACACTGTGTCTCATGCTATGCTCCCCTGCACTGTGCTGTTACACTGTGTTTCATGTTACAGTGTCCTGCATTGTGCCGTTACACTGTGTCTCACACCCCAAGGTGATAGAGCTGCCTGTGCTTCCCAAACACCTTTGTTAGATTTTCCTTTTTCCCCTGTTGTCACTCTCACTTCCTCACCCCCCCTGGCCCCACTGCACCTCCTCCTGGCTACTCCCCATCATTCAGGCCCCGGGGCGGTCCGCCATCGAGCTGGCCCACTTCCTGGAGTGGATGAGCCTGGAGCCGCAGTCGATGGTGTGGCTGCCGGTGCTGCACCGTGTCACGGCCGCCGAGTCGGCCAAGCACCAGGCCAAATGCTCCGTCTGCAAGCAAAGCCCAATCAAGGGCTTCAGGTCAGCTCAATAGGGGGCGCTGTGGAGCCAACTTATTTTCTCGAAGCAGCATTTAATGGACAAAGTTAATCTGTTTTCCTGCTCCAACTGAGGGCCATTACAGTTCATGGTACAGCTGACAGTAGTCAGCAGGTGGCATAATAGTTAAGGATATGAACCTAGTGGCAGTCTGTTCAAATCCTGCAGGGGCTTATAGGAGTTGAAGGAGTTTTTGGAACCTTTTGCAAAATACAAAATTTCAACATATATACATCTAATAAACATCTAATATACATATTTATATAGTGAGCATGTGTGTATAGACAAGATCCTTGCTATAGATTCTAGCTGTGTGCCAAGGTTGTCTTGGGTATATGGGCAGGTCCTTAACCACCCCGCCCCCATCCCCGCCCCCCGGTGTCTCATCCCAGGTACCGCAGTCTGAAGCAGTTTAACGTGGACATCTGCCAGACGTGCTTCTTGACAGGACGCACCAGCAAGGGCACACGGCTGCACTACCCCATTATGGAGTATTACACCCCGGTAAGGGGGTCACTTCTGCCCCGACTGCAGCCAGGACAATGACTTGGCCTTTAAGTTCCTTTGGGAAAGTGTTTCCTTGAAATGTCTGGCTCAGCAGGTTGGGATACTGTGCCTATGGTCAGAAGGTTCAGGTTGAAATCCTGAGTTTAACAGAAAGGATTTCATCTTTCAGCAATGCCCTATGTCACCTATAGGATTGACTAGCCCAGCCTCTGAGGTATCTGTAGACATGAGTTATTCAGAACACCAACGCACAATTAAATGTGGGAATGGCCAAAGTCTTCCCTCAGCTGAATCCACAAGCATAGATGAACCTGACTGAGTGACTAGGGAATGCTAGAGGCAGCTGACTGAGATGGCAGTTAAGCTGGGTCCAGGTGGGGTGAGTCTGCAGGAAAGATCTCACTCTACATTACTCCTTTACTTGTCTCCCCACCTTTCACATCAACGCTCGGGACAGACGACCTCCGGGGAGAAGATGCGCGACTTTGCCAAGACACTCAAGAACAAGTTCCGGTCCAAGCAGTACTTCAGCAAGCATCCACAGAGAGGCTACCTCCCTGTACAGTCTGTGCTGGAGGCAGAGGCTGTGGAGAGGTGAGCATCGTCAACTGCTGTGGGCGTGAGATCATTAATAAACTAGCAGCACTGACAGAGCAGATCACTGACAAATTCACACTCATAACCAGTCCCTGTGACACTGCATAGGATAAGCAGTATTATTTTGCTACGATTCTTTCATTGAATCATTCTTGTTGGGACTTAACTGGAAAATCAGTGACTACCTCTGATCCACTAAGAAATTGTTCTAATTGACTTACCTGGAAAAATAAAGGTTAAAGCAAAAAATAATAATACCTGGTAAATGAATGAATGAATGAATGAATACATTCCCAGTATCATTTTACTAATAAAGTGTTTCCTCATCATTCATATCACTGAAAGCCTGACGGGCCTAGTGTGGACTTAGTTGGGAAAGTCAATAGGATGCAGTACAGCTAAATCATTCCCTGATTCTGAAGTGTAAACGACAGTATTAGAAAAGTGTGTGAGGGGGCAAAGTAAACCCAGAACAATAGGGGGAGACAAAGAGCTTTCACCCCAGGGAAATGGAGGCTCTTTCAGTTTGTCAGCCAATAACCTCACATGATCAGCTCCGTGACTGCAGTACTTGTTTCTCTGTGCCCCGGACCTCCCCAGCCCCGGCTCCTCCCCCAAGCTGCCGCACGCCGACACACACTCCAGGATCGAGCACTTCGCCAGCAGGTAGGAGCAGACCTCTGTCTGAAGTGACCTTCTGTGTGTGAAGATCTCAGTTGCATTTGCAATCACTCATTTAACTAATGCTCTTGTTCAGAGTGATGCTCGCTCCCCCCAAGCTGCCACTGTTCATTTGAAAGAGCAAGGTGATCCAAATGACCTCTCACTTTGTAGCACGTCTTCAGCTTCCTTTCGGTTTTTTGAACTAAATCCTACTCTACATTTTATTTAAACTGTGAGCACCTTGATGCTGAGGGATGTATACTTCAGAATGATTTTGCTACAGTCCATTGAATCATTCTTGTTTGGACTCAACTGGAAGATCAGTGACTGCATCTGACCCTATAAATAACCGTGTACTGTTAGTCTCATTCTGCTTTTCATAGGCTTGTCCTCTTGGTTTTATCCTCGTAGCCTTGTCTGTTTGGCTTCTTTTGGCCTTATCCTAGAGTATCATCTTAGCCCTGTGCTAAGAATGTCTTAGCTTCTCCTGTTAGCCTCATTGTGTTAGATGTGCTTTAGCTTGTCCTCTTAGCCTCATTCTGTTGGGCTTGTCTTAGCTTGTCCTCTTAGCCTCATTCTGTTGGGCTTGTCTTAGCTTGTCCTCTTAGCCTCATTCTGTTATTCTCATTATTTTGGGTGTGTCTCAAGTCCATCCTTTTGGCCTTGTCATGTTGAATTTTATATCCATATTGGTTTTCATTGTTAATCTCATTCTGCTGTACCTTACACTTGTTTTTTTCAGTCTTGTATTGTTAATACTTCCAGTTTGCCTTGTGTTGTTAGCTACACCTAATGTGATGACTCTGAAATGGATGACACCTGTGTCCCAAAAGGAGGACTAAGGTTCAAAAAGGAGGACATGCATGAATAGCTATTAAGTGGGGGCGGTGGGGGTGTTGTAACATATACATACTGTGGTAGCCAAAAACAATATAGCTATTAATATATTGTCTTGTTTTCTTCAGTGGACAGCGTTAAAACATAATTGCAACCATGGAACGTGAAATGTAAGACAAGGGAGCTAAAGGAGGACACCCAGCAGTCCTGACAGAGGGCTGCAAAAGTGGACTGTCCGGTTCACCTTGTGTCATCAGTCGCACCCTATTTTGTCATTTGTCTTGTGTTTTTGGCCACTTTGTGTTTGACTTGTGTTGTTAACTGCTTCCTGTTCGCCTTGTGTTGTTAGTCCCTTCTCATTTGCCTTGTGCTGTAAGCAACTTACTATAATCCTGTTCACCTTGTGTTGTTAGTTGCTTCCAATTTCATTATCCACTTCCTGTTTGCCTTGTATTGTTACCGCTTTCCGTTTGCATTGTGTTGTTATTGCTTCCCACTTGCCTTGTGCTGTTCTCCTAATGTAGTTAGTCACTTCCTGTTTTTCTTGTGCCATTAGCCACATCCCATTTTTCTTTGTGTCTTTAGACATTTTCCATTTGCTTTGTGTTTTTAGTCACTTCCTGTTTGCCTTATGTTGTTGCTCTCTTCCTGTTTGACTTGTGCCATTAGTCACTTCCTATTTACCTCGTGTTGTTAGTTTCTTCCTACATTAGCCGCTTCCCATTTGCTTTGTGTAGTTATTTGTTTCCTATTTCGTTAGCCATTTCCTGCTTGATTTGTATTAGCCACTTCATCATTTCGTTAGCCACTTCCTGTTTGCCTTGTGTTTTTAGCCTCTTCTCATTTGCCTTGTGCTATTAGCAATTTCCTGTTTGCCTTTTGTCATTAGCTGGTCCAAGTTTCATTAGCTGTTTCCTGTCTGTCTTGTGTTGTTTGCCAAATTCCATTTGTCTTGTGTTGTCAACACTTTCTGTTTGCTTTGCATTGCTATTTGCATCCTGTTTGCTTCGTGTTGTTAGCTGCACCTTCTTTGTCTTGTGCTATTAGCTGCTCATGTTTGCCTTGGGTCTTTATCTGCTTTCCATTTATCTTGGTTTGGCTTGTATTGCTCTCATTCTGTTAGTTATACAGATGTGCATAATGATTTCAAGTAGGTGGATGACGGAGGGACAGGCTAGGCTTTGGTGGTATTCTTGTAATATTGTGTAGCACTCTATTTTTCTTCAAAAATTCCATATCCCCCCCCCAGAGAATTTTATTGGGAAATACCAAAATTGTGTTGCTTTTTAAAATGCCTTATATTGCAGCATTATATTTGGACAGAATGATGGTATTGAGTATTAGCTATTACACAAGCGTAGTGCTTGCTTGGGGTGGGTGGAGATTTTGAGATGCTGGTGGTGAAATTTGCTAACCTGGGCTAGAGGGTGACAGTACAATTTACTGAGGGGGTGGGGAAGGGTTGTGGTTGTACTTCTTGTCAGGTTGTCAGATTTCGAGGACATCATTTGCAGGTACCAGGGAGCTGATGTCAATTTGTGGGAGACTCCTGCACCTACTGTGAGATGTGGGATTTATCTTAAACTTGCTCTCTTGTCTTTCTCCCAGAACCTCATCCTTTTAGTTTCTCCTTGTTAAGTTTGTCCTGGCAAATTTGTTGACTGACCCTACTGGACCTGTCTTGCATGCATTCTTTTAGTTACGTCGTTTTATACCAGCATGGAACCAGGACTTGCTTGTTGTGCTGGTCTCTTCAACACACACCTTCCTCTATCCGCTACTTGGTAGTTTGCAGTTCACGTGTTCAAAGGTAAAGATCAAGGTACCAAGGTGACCAAAACACGCCAGCTGTCCATCCCACTCTGCTTGATTTTTTTCTCTCACCCATTGAGTCTATGTGTATTAATTGGCCCTCAGAAATAACACGCGTGTTGTTTCATTAAAATAATAAGCTAATGAGAAGATGTTGTTGATATCAAGCCAAACAAGAAAACAAAATACTTCTTTCGGGTACATTGGTGCTATCGTGTGAAGCAAAGGTTTATGTGGATGAACGTCCCCATAACTGTCAGACTACAACCGGAATATAGGGGCTAGATGACAAAGAGGAACAGCAGCGTGTGGCTCAAATCAAATGCTCAGCCACAGCTAAGAAATAAAAGCACAAGCTATGGACTTGTGTCATTTGCTTTCCCTGGAAGACACTGGTGTGTCAGGGCATCTCCTAACACAGATTTGTAGGAATCTTTATTTCGAACTGCTGCCTCATCCATGTTTAATGGCTATGCTGTTGGACTATTCTTCACACCAACACTTTCAAAAGGCAAATAAAAATATCAGAACAGTTTTTTTAAGCTTTTTGAAGATCTGAGGGTTAGCCTAACCAAAAAATGGTAGCTGCTTTATGACTTGTCATGAATGAAACTGCTGGAGATCAGTTTAGAGATCTACTTTACGGCCTGCAAATACATTTGTCCATTAAAAAAAATGCTTTTTGTCTCCTGCTGACACTGTGATATCTTTAGATTTTTGATGGAAATGTATACATATGTCTCTGCCAGTGCTGTGGAGCTGCAACTTTAGAAGCTCTAATGGGGAAAAGTGCATCTGTAGCCTGGCCCAGAGGAGAGGATAATGTCACGTGGAAGGAGTGAATGCTGATGTTATGAGCTCCCCAGGGATGGAGTTGTTTGAGTTAGTCCGTATTCTTACCGTCCTGCTTTTATTTCATCCACAATTTGCCCATTATGAGCTTTGTATGTTTTTAGACCAGCTGTAGTCAATAACATGATTAAAACTGCCATTTGTGTAGTGGCGGGGGGAGCTTGACATACAGAAAAATATATAAAGAGACAAAAGGCTTAAATCCCAAGCTGCTTCCTGTATCACTCTGGATGGAAGCATCTGAAAAGCATGTAGGCAATGTTGCAATAATAATAATTATGTTTTGTGCAATGTGATAGAATGTACTGGAATGTGTGGTGTAATGATGCCTAATTTTGAAAAATGTTGTGTAGTGTAGCAGCAATATGTAATGTTTTGCAGTACTGTGTTAAGTAACAAGACGTGTCATATCAACATGTGAAGCAATTAAATGCTTGTTACCTGAACCTACATCTCTGGATGTACAGTAGATGTCCTGCAGGGTGGTGAGTGTCTCTGATAATGCTTAATGCCCAGCTGGACCTACATCGCTGGATGTAGATGTCCTGCAGGGTGTGAGTGTCTCTGATAATGCTTAATGCCCTGGACCTACATCTCTGGATGTAGATGTCCTGCAGGTTGGTGAGTGTCTTTGATAATGCTAACTGCCCTGGACCCTTTAATGCCCTGGACCTACATCTTTGGATGTAGATGTCCTGCAGGGTGTGAGTGTCTCTGATAATGCTTAATGCCCTGGACCTACATCGCTGGATGTAGATGTCCTGCAGGGTGTGAGTGTCTCTGATAATGCTTAATGCCCTGGATATTGAATACAGACTTCCTGATGGGTGGGAAATTTTGTCCTGGTGATCCGCTTGGCCCTCCGCATCACCCTCTGCAGGACTCTGTGGTTCATGGAGCTGAAGTTGCCATACCAGGCAGTGATACTCCCAGAGAGCACAGATCCCACATTAGCACTGCAGAAGGGTTTTTACAGCGCAGAGAACATTTTGAATTTTCTCTATTGCATCAGGTGATGCAGTCGTGGCAGAGCTTTCTTCACTAGGGTGGATGTGTGGGTTGTCCATGTCAGGTCCTCAGAGATGTGTACTCCGAGGTCCCTGCTAACTCAATCCACTGGAGTCTCAAAAATCTTGGGAGGTGTGTACATCCTGTGATGCTCCTTTGGTCCATGACCATCTCCTGGTTAGGCATGATGCTGTGTGATGTGATTAAATGTATTACAGTAACATTGTGTAATGTGATAAAATATGTTACATTGCATAATGTAGTAAACGATTTTTCAGCTCCTAGCCATCATCCCTCACTCCCCACTCTCTCCCCTCTATGCCCTCCCTCCCCCAGACTGGCAGAGATGGAGAACCAGACCTGCACCTTCTTCACAGGCAGCCTGTCTCCGGACGAAAGCCTGTGAGTACACCCTCCCATCCCCTCCCTTGCCACCCCTCCTCAACCATGGCTTTCCTTAAGCCCCCAGGGCTGCCTCCTTGGGGCGTATTGGAGAAGGGTGGGTGGCAAATAAGTCCAAATTAATGAAAAATGAATGCTGTTTTTTATTTAATTTTTCTAAGTGACCCCTGTGATGGGCACAGTCAGGAGCAGAATGAATCTCCCCCCTCCTCATATGGAGAGGATTAAACAGAAGCTCATCAGGAGGACGGTTGCGTAAATAACAGGAGTGAGAGAAGTGACAAATGGCTAACAAAGAGGAGTGCTGTCTGGAAGGAGTAGTGAGGAGTGTAAAGGGGTCTCGGGGTGTGTAAAGGGGGTGTTGGAGTGTTTGGGTGATGTCAAGGAATGTGAAGAGGTGTCAGGGAGTGTTAAGGGGTGTGGGGAGTGAAAGGGTGTTGGGGAATGTAAAGGGGTGTCAATGAGTGAAAGAGGTTTTGGAGTGTTTGGGGGGTTGTTTGGGGAGTTGGAAAAGGTGTCAGGGCATGTAAAGAGGCATTGAAGTATCTGGATGGTATTTTGGAGTGTTGGAGTGTTTGAGTGGTGTCGGGGAGTGTAAAGGGGTGTTTGAGTGGTGTCGGGGAGTGTAAAGGGGTGTTGGGGTGTTTGGGTGGTGTCGGGGAGTGTA
>JABFDZ020000002.1:21003489-21030352 GCA_019775955.2 Pollimyrus isidori
AACGCAAACCGAGCCGAACTGAACCGTACCGTGCCGTGCCAAACTGAGTCGTACCACGCAGTGGAAAAGCGCCATAACAGTACATCAGTACCAGTGGCTCCTGCTCATCCCGGACGAGCCCCCAATGTGTGGAGTTGATGAGACGAGATTCACAGCTGAGACGAGGAGTAGTTGCAAGCCACGGGTTTATTCTGTAACAGGTCGCAAGCAGGGAGTGTCTGTCTGACATACATTCGGCATGAACAGGAAGAGGCTCATCCATATGTATATATATGTATGTGTGTGTGTGTGTGTGTATATGGGTGTTTTTCCACCACACCAGGTACTATATTTTCGATATTTCCATAAAGTGCCGAAAGTATGCTACCTCTTTTGTGTCGGTTTTCCACTGGCTTTCTGTAAACGGCGCCAAATGACAGCATCAGCGTCAGTCTGGGGAGGTCACTGATGATATCATTTTTACACCAGTGGAAAACCGAAACGAAAGAAGTACTATACTTTAGGCACTTTATAGAAGTACCGAAAGTATGGTACCTGGTGCTGTGGAAAAATGCCCTTAGTGTCACGAGAGGGTTCTACAAAATATTAGGCACGTGGTTTTAAAGTTATAGTGCTAGATGTACTGTATGTTATTCAGTTTGTATGTCTCAATAAATATTAAAAACAAACAGAAGGCTACTATAGTTTTAAAAATCCTCAGGTTAACTTTAAAGTCAGAATATGTTATTTTGATAAGAAAAAACGACATAAATTCTGTTTTTGATGTGGCTGTTGAGAGACCCCTGACCTGTTGAGCAGGGATCTATTTTCATTTCCAACTTTCCTTTTCAAGCTTATGCTTATGTGGAAAAATTAAGGTGATGTTTTTGGTCGAACCTTAGAAAATCTTTTCTTTTCAGAAGCTTTTATGCTTTCATCCAGCCTTCTTTCCGAAAGCAGTGTCAGTTCCCACAGTCTCCTACAGGGGGCGCCTCTCCTGCGGCAGCCATGCGCCCGAGTCACGTGAGAAGGCGGAAGCGTGGAGCCGCGCCGTCAGTCCTGTGATGTCTGGCTACAGTATCGGATATATAGCGTAGAAAATGATACATTTACCTTTCTCTTGCGTAATCAGTTAGCATGAGCCTTCTGAAGATCCGATCAGGATCCTAACTTGACTGTTCCCGCATCCGAGCCGCGGAATCTGTCGGATCAGCCGTTATTGGATTCCTTTGCTCTTGTTTGGGGATCGGCCGGATTTTTAAAGACAAGGAGCGATTTGCACTGCGGACATGTCCGTGCCCGGGAGCGCCAAGGGGGGCGTTATGGCGGAGGGCAGTGGCTTCCTGGGGGCCCGGATTCCTTTTGAGATCGAGGAGATGGCGAGGCACATTAGAGACCTGGATAAAGAGCTGTTCAGGAAAATACTGAAAGGTGAGTGATAGCCGTGCACATCACCTGCAGTCTTTGTATGCTGTACGAGCGCTTACGTCCGTCGCATTTCACATTTTCTTCTGATCGCCGATATTTGCATCTTATGTTATATGCTCACACGCGGGTCTTTTATGAAAATACGTGTTTTACAAAGGGCTTTAAAAAGGGCAACACTGGTAGCGTCTGTGTGCCTCACTTCATGCTCGAAAGCGAAAGTTGTATTGCTTGCATGTTGCAATCCGTTGTGCACTTATTAATGTTTGTATCAAGATATTTGCAAGAATAAAAAGAACTTGCTGCTAACTTTATAGAGGCGGTCCATTCGGAGGACATTTCCTACTCTAAAACTGTTTATCGGTAGTTGGTTTTCATTGCAAAAAAGGAGGACGCCTGAAGTCTGAAAACCAGTGCAACACAAGACAAGTGCGTCGGATGGGTTGCGACACTTCCATCAGGTATCACAGACTGCAATGGCTCTGATTGCTCCTTGTTCTCCTCAGCGGTAGTGAGCGCCGTGGAGGGGAAGGACTGCAGGGACCTGATGAGATCCATAGCGGAAAACAGTGACGTTCCCGAGGACCGCCTGAGCCTTATAGTGGCAGGAATGTATAGCCTGCTGAAGGAGGCGCTGAGACTTCCCACCTCTTCACTGAAGCAGGAGGTAAGTGGCCGAGGAACTCCACCACTGCCTCTCCAATGCTGCCTGGTGACTGAAGTATCTGCAGGTGTTCTCCTGAGGTTAGCTGTGAGCTTGTTCTTCTGTAGACATTTATTTTAGAAAATCTCTGTATTTCAGGTCTTCAAAGACGATCTTCGGGAACTTAGGTAATAGTATTTCTTTTTTTATTATTACCTTTTCTAATTACATAAAGCATTGTCTATCTGTGAAGTTTTGGGGTTTATTCTGTAATCTGTGATTAGCTGCAAAAAACTGTCAAAGTGTAGATTTCACACTTGCAGTTGAAGAGTGACCATCTCATGGTGATTTTTATGAATGGAGATGTTTTTTTTTCTTTCTTAAAATCTGAGTTGTAAATATACAGAGATGGAGTAAAAGGAGCATGAAGATGATAAAGTCAAAAGGAATCGAGATTACCGTCTCTGACCTCAGGCTGGGTTTGATGTCTCGTTGCTCTCTGCTTTCAGGATATCGGAGGAGTTCATTATAGATTTCGCGAGCGTCGTCTTCGGAAACAGGTTTGTATGGAAATAGTATCTGTAAATGCCAAATTTCACAGTAAACAAATAGTTATTTTTGATAGCTGTTGGTAAATATTCTGTGTAAGCACAGAATAGATGTCTGTATCCACAGAATAGATGTCAGTTTCTTACAGAAGTATGTGTGAAATGTCTACTGGGAGCTAGTAGATTTAACGTACCAGTGAAAACAGGCTTGTGATCAACTTTGCCAAGACTCTGGACATGGAAGGAAAATTACCTGAGGCTTGTTTTTATTGGACTTGTTCCGGGGTGAATTCATTTATCTGGGGGCCCTAGGCTGACAACAGGATGGGCACTCATGTGTTGCCAATTTTTCTGGAGGCAGGGTGGGGCCCTGGTGTTTGCGGGGGCCCTAGGCTTTAGCGTAGGACAGCCTGCGCATTTATTTGCCCCTGTATGTGTTTCCTTGAGAATGCTGATGTCATAATGTGGCCCGTTTTCACGTGTGGGGGTTCCCCTCTCACTCTCTGTGGCTCTTGCCTTTGTATTGACTGTGGTTCACGTGCTAATTTTTTTTTATCATTTTCCAGAGGTCTGTATTTCCTGGCTGTCTTGAAAGAGCCCCCCCAAATCTCCTGTAGCTGTCAATTATCCCTGGTCCTTGTCAGTAAAGTACCCAGCGGCTGTGTTTGTTCCCCCAGACGAGCGGCTCTGGAAGCTGCTTACACACACCAACAACCGCGGCTGCCCAGCGTCGAGGACCTCCAGTGGAGGGTGGATGTGGCCATTTCGACGAGGTATACCTGTCCTCCTTCCCCGTGCTGTGCTGGGAACCCAGGCTGTTTTGGCCTCTGTTATTAGTTTACTAGGTACTCCAGATGTAAATTAGTTGCTAACCCTAAAATCCAGAGGCACTGTGGATCTCCCTTCCTTACACTCTATCTGGACACAGCTGGTGTTCATGATGATTCTCCAGCATGTCCTTCTAGTACTGGATCACCAGAAATTAATTGCAATGAGACTGGAAGGGGCAAGCGATTGCCTGTACCTGCTCTGAAATCTGTGGCCAGTTCTTGTTGATTGTAAGTTGTGCTGCATCCTTACTGACAACTCTCTTTTACTCCTCATGCCCCCGCCCATCCCAAAAGCTCCTTAGTTCGTGCTCTCCAGCCGTCCATCTTGATGAGGATGAAGCTCTCAGATGGAAAGATCCACCAGTTTGAGGTAAAGATGCAGGGTCTTAATCCCCTCACTACATTATAACACAGAGTAGGGCGGCTTGAATAAGGAAAATATCATCCAGTATTTAGACCAAGGATGCCCCCAAGGGCCACACGAGTCGCCCGCAGACCTGTTCTAGAAATAGCACAACTCACCAGTGAACAGCAACTAAAATCGAATTTTATCCTGTTGCTATTCTTCTTCAATCACATTTGCATTTATATGCATTTGAAAATGGCAATATCTAAAAAGAAAAAACTCATTTCAAACAAGTTTATTATATATGAAGTTTAGATAAATTTCGGAGGGCATTTCTATCTGGTAGCCCTTCGTATGGCTCAAAAAGGTTGGTGAGGGCCTCTCTCGGGGTCCCTGTAGTGACATCACCCTGCCGACCCTGGAACTTGAACCCACAACATTCCGATCACAGGCATGGCACCCTAACCTGTTGAGCCTCACACCACCCACCTTATACCAAACAGAGCACAGAACACATTGATGGTGAACAGTGTTTGTGGAACTTTCTGGTGACCTTATGTCATGTGAGCTTCAGGAAGTGAATATGGTGAAGCTATAGGCAGACAGCTTTAGATGTAGAGTGATTTTTCAGGGGAGGCAGGAATGACATCTGTAAGCTGCTGAAAACCCCAGCAGATAAGACAGCCTGACAGTGTCCCCTTTAAGAGGGGTTTTGAAGGACACTGTGTTTTTCCTTTGACTTTGCGATCATGCTACGTTGAGCCACCTGCTTCCTTTTGGACCAGTCAGGAGCTGTACATACACACAAACATGCTGTTTTTAACCTGCAGGGTTGCATTGGAAACCTTCAGCTGTAATAACTAAAAATGGAAAATCACGATGACAGATTTTTTTATTAGAACTGATTCACTGGACTAAAGACGCACTTGTGACATTAATAAAATGACAGTTGTATGTGAGATTCAGCTAAATCTCACCCTTCTACCATGTATTCACGTAGAATCTGTGTCACTGATTTCTGGGTGGCCCCCAGAAATTGTGGCCCAGTTTACCAGCCATTCCAAGGGCATGTAGCTAGAGGTCTGCCACATACTGGGCCATTCCCAAATGATGCTGGTTCCAGAGCTTTTATTGGCCTACATCAGTATGATACATTGTGGCTACCATGCTCTATATAGTATTTAATAGTTGCTTTTATCCAAACCCAAATGCATTTGAGAAATTAGGGTCAGTTAGTCCCTGGAGTGATTAGGGGTTAAGGGCCTTACTGAGGGGCCTTGCAGTGGCATCACTGTACCAGCCTTGGGATTTGAACCAGCAACCTACTGATCAAAGGCATGGCATCCTAACTTGCTGAGCCACACACCATCTCTTTCCACTTTATATCGATGTTCTGATGTGCAGTGCTGCGCATTGGGGGCGGTGGGGGGGATGAGCACACGTCTCTGTTAGAGGTGGCATTGACTGGCCAGAGTTCCAGTCCGTGCCGTCTGGCTCTTAAATTCAGCAAATGCTGTGTGGAAGAGTCCATTAAAATGCCGCCTCCAGGGAATAGGCTGTTTGCTCATGTGTTTCTTCACTGACACATTACCTATTTATAGAGTTCGATGTTTTCTGGTAAAGAGGTTCAGGTTAAGTACAGACAGACCCCGGTTCTCTTGAGAACTTGAGAGACACCTTTGAGTTACCGAACCTGTCTCTTATATCGATGAGACCCTGATCTTATTGTCTTTATTATCCATTATGTGTTTTACTATCTGATCTTTTTGAATCCTTGTCCCCATTGCACATTTATTACTTACTGTTATTCACTCTCATTGCACTGCTTTGTCTTGTGCTGTCTTGCCTTGTATTGTGCTGCTGTTGTCTTGTTGGTCCAGCCTTGACCTCATATACATTAGGTTCTACCTCCTGCACATGTGCTTTTGTGCTTTGACTCATGAAACCCTTTCTGAGATTAATCGGGAATGTCGGTCGGTCCCTTTGGCAAGGATGGTGAAGTCCTGTCTTTTCCAAGTCAAACACTGTTTTCACCTCCTCCCAGGTGCCCATTTCCAAGTTCCAAGACCTGCGCTACAACGTTGCCCTCATTCTGAAGGAAATGAACGACCTGGAGAAGAGGAGCATTCTGAAGATCCAGGACTAACCTCCCAGTGATGTTTTGCTCTGTCTGGCTGGGGGACCATACCCCCCTTTCTTAACTAATAAATCACCATATTAGCCCTAGCACATTTAGGCAGTTTTTGGCAGAAATTAAGTCGAACTGGGCGCAAGGATGATACTGCTCCTTCTAACTAAACATAGAGCACGGGTTGAGTGTGATGCTCTGATTTACAGCTAGGATCTGTGAGGCTGAAAGATGGTTACTTGCTTGAATTGAATTCAGTTTTAATTATCAACATCTGTAATATTTCATAGGCTTCATATACAGAGTGTGGTCGGTGGGGTGCAGACATCTGTAGTCATCAGCAGAAATTCTGCTTTAAGCATTTTCCTACCCCCCTTATCAGCCTACTGGTGTTAGTGATACAGGAATCTGTGCGGTATTACATCGTGTTTCCTTTCATACATGTCACTGGGGGCACTGTGCTGTTATTTTAGAATATCCAGGTTGACTGGTGCCATACAGCTCCGTTGATTAAATTATGATATTCACTCTGCAGCGCTAGTAATTTAAGTGGTTTGTAATTAATTTGTAATTAAGTGATGTAATGTTCAGTAAAACCTGTAGAACTCTACTGTAATCGTGATAATTTTACACCTTTTATACTGTAATTTTTGAAAACCTTTTCACTAAAACACTTGAAATGACTCGTTTCTGTATTTCTTCGTCTTAGGCCCAGTAAAAAAATATTAGTTTATCATCCCCGCCCGTGTGCCGAATTTAGCCTGCATCGATTTAAGAAAAAAAAAAATTAAGTGTATTTTCCTGTGTAAATTCCACTACCAGCGTTCACAAATTTTGAATAAAACATTTTAAAAAAATATTTTTTCATATTAATTTTGCAAATCAGCCCATATGTCATACATCTGTTGCTGTTCCTTTTGTTTACTGTTGATGTTGAAAACTTATCTTTTTTCTAAGAAATAAAAATTTTAAGAAATCGCCCTCCCTCATCCCACAAGGATGACAAACTAATAATTATTTTTATTGGGCCTTATTGCTGGAATGCATTACAGAGGATTCTGCTTTGTTGCTTATAGGTGCCTGGCAGACACGTTCCTATGATGGCAATCTGTGTCTAGCAGATGTTATCTGTGGGGTTAAGTCGGATTCACACCTCGCAGTTTTTAATAGACTGGCGAAACGGGCTGTATGTACTTGGCTAGTTGCCGCATGACCCGGTACTAAGTCCACAATAAACCTTAGCAGGTCCAGACAGGCTGGCCGCACTGGCCCACTTTCCCCAAGTTATAGGGAGGACCGGAATCCTGTCTGAATGCGGGATTGGGACCATAACAAACACACAAGGTGACCTACATGTGGCACGGCTTGGGACGATTGAATCAAGCTTAAAAAAATCATGGCGATACCGATGCAGACCCGAACACACGACTAGGTATCGGTGTAAGATAATGATGTAAACTCCAGGTGATGCATCGGTAGCGTAATCATACGTCTGTTGCGTTTGTGTTTAAACTCCACGTGTGTGTGCCTTCTGGGGATTTGTGTAAGAACAGCGCGTACCCTGCCTGGCAGATATTAAAGGCTGCTGTGAAATATAGGCTGTCTGGCGAGGCCGCCTCGGGCCAGCCGGCGCTAGCCGATGTTTCAAACGCGTTTTGTTTTGTAACACTTTTTCTGGAGCCATCCAATAAACACAGCTACTGGTGATCACATGACGCACTTTATGTAACCCTTATCGAAAGCCGTCCAATGAGCGCGGTCATAGTGCTCACGTGACGCTCTTTATGTAACTCTGGCTCGGAACCGCCGAGCTATGGCTGCGCCGCGAAGACGGCCGGAGGAGAGAGGAGTGGAGCGGAGGGGGATGAAGGCAACACGGGGCAGCGAACCGCTCTCCAGCCGGCACCCTTGAGGAACCGCTTATCGGACATGGGCACCGAGAGCACGGTCATGCTGGAGCTTGCGGCCGAAGCCTTCAGCTCCGGGAACTTCGAGCTGGCCGCAGAGATGTACGGCGGCCAGTTGCGGCTCTCCGGCGAGCCGGACAGCCAACGGGAGGTGGCGCTGAGGCGGGCGGACGCGTTGGCGCTTGGGGGCCGCTTGGCCGAAGCGTTTCAACTCTACAGGCGAGCAGCCAGGCTGGAGAGGTTGCGGCCGGCGCAACTGGAGACACTGCTCGACTGCTTGGGCGGCATCCGGAGGACAGAGAGTGCCTGGGGACGTGCGAGGCGAAAGGCGGCAGGATGCTTCACCTGCTCCCTGTGCCTGGGCATTCTGTCGGAGCCGGTCACGCTGCTCTGCGGACACTCATTCTGCAAGCGCTGCCTGCACAGGGAGCGGCGGCTAGCGCGCTGCGGGGAATGCGGTGACGCCTCCCGCCTATCCGACGTGCGCGGCTACCGGGTCAACGTGGTGCTCAGCAGCCTGCTAGCCAAGTGCTTCCCGAGCCGGCAGCTGGCAGTGCGCCTACGGCACGAAGGCGATGCGCTGTACGCTGAGAGGCGGCTGGAGGCCGCCTTGGAGAAGTACGATCAAGCGATACGATTAGGTAATAGTCGGCTGCCCGGAGCCTGTCATTCTGTCAAGTGACACTGTTGAGCTACCGGTTCGCTCCGGGGCCGGTGATCTGTGTAAAGTGACGCAATGGGGCCGAATCTGTTCGGGCCGGGCACGTCAAAGGGTGCCGAGGTGCAGCTGGGCGATGGCAGTCGTTGTGTAACCCGCTATATCCGTATAATTGTGTAAGGGGTAATGAAAGTGAGGTATGTGGGTCAGTGGCAGGGAAGTTCAGCAGGACCGGCATCGGTGTGCTCCTGGTGGTACTGCCGTCCTCTTATTATTATTATTATTATTATTATTATTATTATTATTATTATTATTATTATTAATAAAGCAAGTAGTCGTATTATTATCGTCGTTGTGATTGTAATCGCCGGCGTGTGTTATGGATTCAGTGCAGCAATATTTCCTGTAAACTCGAGTTAGGATGTCTGTATATCAAAAGACTGCGCTTTCATTATCATCGAATCCATATACAGCCCGTTTGTTCCCACGTGTACCGGCAGAGCAGCGATGCGTATTTTGACGGCTTAATCACCTGTTCTAATTCCCGCCCATAAATTCGATCGGCGGCCGATTCGATCGTTGTACCGTTTTGCGTGTGTTGAAACGAGCCGACCGGAATAAAGACCCAGTCAGAATGCCTCAGATGGTGAAGCAGGTGGAGGTGTGGGTGTGTAACCACTGTGTGTGTGTGTGTGTATAAACAGCCCATGTTGTGTAACGCCTGACATGCTCGGTTGTGTAACGTGTTTTGCAGCTCCGGGGGACCACGTGCTGTTCAGTAACCGCTCACTGATAAACTCCAGTCTGAGGAACTTGCAAGCCGCACTGCGCGACGCAGAGGCAGCCTGCAGACTGCAACCTGGCTGGGCCAAGGTGACGATCCCGCGGAGATTGCCGACCTTACGGAATAGTGGGGGGTGTTCCCTCTCAGTTGTCAGTGAGCACTTTAGTGCGTGCTTGGTGTTTTGTAATCGAAGCTGCTGTACAAACATTTCCCAGAAACTGTTTCAAGGCTGCAACATTTATGTACTCACTAGGGGCATCTCAGGAAGGCACAGGCTCTGAGCAGCTTGAGGCAGCCTGAAGAGGCACTTAGTGAATACCTTTTCTGCATCGCTCTGGAGCCGGATAGCAAGCCGGCCAGGTCCGGAGCGCTGAAGGTGAGCGTCAGCCCCACATCACAGCGTATTTCTTGGGATGGGTGGTGCTCCAGCCTAAACTGTCCCACCATCACTCACTCCTATAGAATTTTAGTTCCCAGCTTGTATTCCCCAGGGCTGAAACAGCCTCTCTGTTCCATCCAGTTGCTGAGTGAGCTGTTGGCGCCGCTACCTGATCAGGTCCAGGAGGGGATTCCCAACGGCAGCAGCTTGCTGGCACCCAGGGCTGTGATGAAGGGGGGTGCCTTCCGGGCCTCCGGTCCCTGCACCTGCTGCGGCCTCCCGCACTCCTGCAAGGTCAGGGTCTGTGGGTGCCTCCTCCTGCCATGCTGGGAGGGGAGGGACCCACACCTCCACCGGGGATGGGCTTCTGCATGTCAGCTGTTGGATATAAACGGCAGCAGCATTGTCGGAAGATTAATTTGTTACCAACAGCTCCCATTTGGATTTCTCTTTAGAACCATAAGAAGGGCTGCCCCGCTGAGGTGCCGTCCAGTGCTGGGGGTTGTGGGGGTGAAAGTGGGGACCCTGGGCAGCCTGGCAGCCAGCATCCTGCTGCCCCCAGCCAGAGACTCCATCCGAAGCACAAACGTGGTTCAGAAGAAGAGGAGGGTGTGGGGAGACACGAGTGGCCCAGCAAACGCCAGAAGTCCGGTAAGCCTGGGGGCCACACAGCATTTAAATGAGTGACTGACTATACAGCTCAGAAGGTAGTACAGTACTTACAGTACTATTGTACAGTATACAGTAGTACAATACCCTAAAACAGCATTTTCCAATCCATTCCTCAGGAACCCACAGTTGGTCCGTGTTTTTGCTTCCTCCTTTCTGCCTGCCAGACAGTCCAGACATGAGCTGTCTGTGGGTCCCTAAGGATCACATTGGCAAATGCCGCCCTAACATATGAAACATGACGTGTAATAGAGCCGAGTACAGGGTCAGTTAGCATCTGTTTTTGAGGTTAAGGAACCAAGTGGTTTATGATTAGTCTGCCATCCGTGGGATTTGAACCCACAACCCCTCCGTATATGGGTGCCGATATCCTAACCTGCTGTTTAGTGCATCCGCACACCGGGCTGTGAGTGGCTCAATGCCTAACCCTGTCTTTCTATTTGCAGTAGGGGCCTTGCAAGATGCGGGTGTGGCCCCCCAGGCCCCTGACCTCACCAGTGTGGCTGGCACCATTGATGTCGCTGACCTCGAGTGCCCCTTGTGTATGAGGTATGCTTCAATCCCACTGTGGCAATGACATCTAGTCATGGGTGTGTGTCTCCAGTCACATGACCTGGCCTGCACCATGCCCAGATGGCCTTTCCAGGTCAATACATTGTGGCCCATGTTCATTAAGGAAGCACTCCGGAGTTTAATTTCGAGTGCCGAACCCAGTGATTCAGAGGCGCATTCAGAGATCTTGACGCACGCTGAGTCCTCTTGTAACCTGGGTCTCCTGGGAGGCTGCTCTGGGTTCCTGTTTCTTACCTCTGAGCCCAAGGGCATAAAGAGGGAACACCGGGTTCAACAAATAAGTGACACAGGGATTTTTATTTCCCAAAGCCCCCAGTCAGTCAGCATTTCAATTCATGTGTGATTATTTTTGGGAGTTTCTTAATTCCCCCTTTGTTTCTTGGTGGTGTAGGTGAAGCATGATACACTCTTCTCTCACAACCATATTCTAGACTTTTCTACGAACCCGTCACCACTCCATGTGGTCACACCTTCTGCCTGAAATGCCTGGAGCGATGCCTGGACCACAACTCCCAATGTCCCCTCTGTAAGGAAGACCTGTCCGAGGTGAGCTCCGCACGGCTTCCGTTAGCGGCTGCCCACTACGGACTGTGGACCTTGGTCTGAGCCCTTGACTCTTTTTGTTTTTTTTTCCTGACATCCACAGTATTTGGCACGGAGGCAGTACTGCAAGACTGTGCTGATGGAGGGCCTCATTGCAAAATACTTGCCAGAGGAGCTGATTGACAGGCAGAGAGCCAATGAGGAGGAAATGGCTGAGCTGTCCAAGTAAGGGCCCAGCCCGATTTAGCCAATCATAAGTGAGGGCCCAGCTAGCCAATATTAAGTTGTTTCAGACAGCATAGTACTGCCTTGCTTGTGTGCTCTAGTAAAGCTTTCTTGAGCTAATTTCTCACAGGCTAGAGGTGCCCTCCTGAGAGGTTGTTTAAGTGAAGGGATGCTTGTGGCGGTTGATGAGGCCAAATAACAGACACTAGGGTGCGCTCTGTCGTCCCATTACAGCTTGAACAAGAATGTGCCTATATTCGTGTGTACCATGGCCTTCCCCACGGTGCCCTGCCCCCTGCACATCTTCGAACCCTGCTACCGGCTCATGATCCGCAGATGCATGGAGACTGGGACCAAGCAGTTCGGCATGTGCCTCAGCGACTCCCTCAAAGGGTGAGCGGCCCCCCCGGGGCAGCCCCGCCCCTTCTGATTCTCTCTCTGTTCAAATGTAAGTTTTGTGTAGAGCTGACATCAGAGTGGATTGTGTCCTGTGGCAAATGGCAAGTTTGAAAGGCATTGTGGGAAAATGGGCAGTTTAAGCGCACAGGATGGCGCTTTGTGGGTCAGGGGGCGAGTGTGCAAGTGTGTAAAAACGTGGCCTGAATCGCTCCAAATGGCCAGGTATCAGCTAACTGAACAGGTTATGTAAGAATAAGCAAGTTTCATAATTATTTGCTATTCTTTTAACTTTCCCTCCCACCTTCCAGATTTGCAGATTACGGCTGCATCCTAGAGATCCGCAGTGTGGACTTCTTCGCCGACGGGCGGTCGGTGGTGGACACGATCGGGCGGAGGAGGTTTAAGGTGGTCCAGCACCGGGAGAGAGACGGCTACAACACGGCCGACATCGAGTACCTCGAGGACAGGAAGGTGGGCGGCGCCTGCCGGCCTCGACCTCTGCGGTGGCGATGCAGATGCCCCGCCTCAGGATGAAAGCTTTTGCATATACGTGGAGAGGTTTGCCGGCCACGCGTTGCCTTGGTAACTGGGGTTTGTGTCCGGCAGGTGGAAGGAGAGGCTGAGGCCGAACTGCGGAAGCTCCACGACGCCGTTTACGACCAGGCCCTGGTCTGGGTCAACTCCCTGAAGCCGGAGCAGAAGGAGAGGATCGTGGGCCACTTCGGACCCATGCCGGAGAAGGACTCCGATCTGCAGGTAGGCCTCTCCCGCACTCTTTCTGTAACTGGATGTGTGTGCGTGATGGGTGAAAATGTCCCTGTAGAGAGCGTGGGTAATATGCCCCACCACACTCACGCTCTCATCCGTGGTAACGTAACACTTGCCCAGTTCTACCCTCAGTTCTGTAAGGCACCTTGCAGGCAGTAGGGGGTGGTATAGAGAGATGAGAGGTGAACCCAGCTGTGTCACCGCTGACACCTGCTCTTCCAGGGGAGTCCCAATGGACCGTCCTGGTGCTGGTGGCTGCTAGCCGTTCTGCCGCTGGAGGGCCGCGCCCAGCTGCCTTTCCTGGCCCTCACCTCCCTGAAGGAACGGCTGACCGGCATCCGCAGGGTCCTCCTCTTCATGTCCCGAGACCGCTTGCGATGACCCGGCAGGATGGCTGCTTCCTGCCTCCGCATCGGACCAAATCGGACAGCGTTCTGTGTGTAGCTACCATTGGCCGACCATCTATACTGTATCAGCCTATTGCTGTTTGGGAGAAGGCCTCCACATGGATTTTACTTGCTATAGACTGTGTTTTTCAACCTACGTGCTTTAAAAAGGACACATTTTTAAAAAAAATCTGTTTTGTCTGTCATTTTCGTCAGTTGAATGACTAATTCTGTGTCTGATTGCTGTGTGGCAGCCTTTAAATATGCATCATATACTCTGTGGCCCCGTGGCTGCCCACATCACTTCCTGCAAAAGGAGGAAGTGATGTAAATGTCCCTCCCCTCTCTTTCTGCTGCAACTGAACTGTCCAGTTGCATGTGAAAGGCATGCAGACCATTTCGGGCCTATAGTGCGCTTAGGAGCCTGGTTGGGCAGTGTCCCTTGCCTGAAGCCCCAGCCACTCACAAACAGAAGTGAGATGTTTAAAAACATGCTGTCTCGCGATCTACATGAACTTTTCATAAGGGAATGGTGGCAAAGGCTTCAAAGGCAGGAAGAACAGTGACAGCCTAAAGTAAAGCGTAGCCGCACCCTAATGCAGACGTGGGCCTCTGCTTTCACTTTTTTATATGCCTCTGCTTTTTTGCCAGAACCCTCCTGTTTCTTCCAGAATGGTCCGACATATGTTATTATGGCCCTGCATTATGCTGGCGTAGTTTGCGGCCATTTTGAAGTTGACTTTAATCTCACATATCAGCATGTCTAGGGTCTCATCGCTGTGACTGTCCTGCGTGGCTCCATCCCCTACAGTGTGATCCACGCCACTGCTCTCTGAGGCTCAGAACCCAGATCGGTTTGTTCATGCACAGTAGTCAAAAAGGGACAAACCGGGTCTCGGTGGGGCGGGTACAGGCGGGACCGGGATTTGGTTCTGTTTGTCCAGGAAGAACTCATGTGCTCCCCTTCAGCCGTGAATCGGCTCACTGGACCCGCTGCTCGCCCTGACCTTCTGGCATTCCTGATTTTTCCAGTAAAACCAGAGAGCTTGCACCCTTCCCCCCCCCCAACCGCAGCAGTTTTCCTTTTTTGGAGGAGCATATATGGGCTTAGGTTTGAAGCTTCCGAAGGGGTCGTGTGGTTTTGTTTCTGTACCGCAGTGTAACACACTGACCTTGGCACAGACAGGGAGTTTTCCTCTAAACAGTTTGACTGTGTTTGATGCCTCTCTGGTGGCTAAATGGCTTTTGATTTCCACCAGGAACACCCTGTTCTGGTCACCGTCTCTCGCTCTGTGAATATCTTGTGCCTTAAGCTGAATTTCTTCCATGATGCTCGCACCAGGCAATAACTGCAGAAAGTAGCATCTCCACAGTTCATAGGGAATGACTTTTGTCTTATTTTTAAATTTTTTTTGCTTTCAGAGATGAGACCCAATTTAATGATATAAAATGCACTTATGTTGTACCGATTATGAAACTCCATCCCTAATAGTACCATATCTATTCTGGTTCTACTTATTGTGGATGTTCTCCTTTCACCAATGGAGAGCCCAAATGTAACCTAATTTCAGTTTAAAAAAAGCAATACTTAAACTTTTGTTAAATTGGGTCTGATGTTACATTTGCTGCAGGTTCTGTTACTGGAATCAGAAAAGTCAGGAGTCCCAGACCCACAAGCTGGGGAGAGCTGTGAAGGAGCTCTGGACTTTATAGGAGCACAAGCTTCTCTGCCGTCCATCGGTCTGCTGAGCTGACCAGTGAAACCACCACCTCCTGACTTTTCTGGATCTATCTGGTTATCCTGCACTAGTATCTACGTTGACCTACCTCCTTGACAGCTGAATTTCGTTCTTCCACTGAAAAATGCTTAAAGATTTTGATTTTGCGTGTTTGTATTTATACAGTAGTGACTCTAATTTCTTACTGTCATTGTTGTGTGAAGTTGCCTCTCTGTACATCTGTTTACAGCGACCTGAATGTATGTTACTTCTCTCTGTCGTTTAGCCAGTGCTGCGTTACATGCTGTACATATTACACTAAAATAAAGTGTTCGTTCTGTCGCTCCAGACTGATTTTTCATTAACTTCTCAGAACTGGACTGAGTCATACTCAAAACCGAACAGAAGAATTCAGTGGTTAAACCTTTTCCAGAACCATTAATGTTTCTAGTTAGCAGACACTTTCATTCAGAGTGATATACTTTTGAGAAAGCCGGGTTACAACAGTGACTTCGCTCTGCCGAGCCTGGGATTTGAACCGATGACCTTCCGATCCCAGACAGTATCTTAACCCACTGAGCTGCACTATTCCTGTAACGAGTCCCAAATTCACGGTGGAAAAATCAGACATCGTTTTGCAATCTCTGGCTATCCAACAGGGCAGATTGAAGATCGGGGTTGGGAGGGGAGGTGTGAAGGGGGGAGCAAACAAGTACAGGGACAGAGGGCGCAGTGCTGTGACACCGGGCCGGCCTGCGAATGTAGGTCAGGCTGAAGGCGTGTCAGCCTGCTGCTCCCACACTGCCCGCCCCAGTGGCCTACATTCTTACACCGCTGGCCTGCCTTCTTTGGAAGACTCCAGCGATCTTGATCCCCATGTGTCCCTGACCCCGGGGGCGGGGGTGTGGTTTCATAACACTTATGTAAGGAGGGCGAATTCGGACGTTGCATAAAGTTCCAAAGTGGGCTAGCCTCCACCGGTGTATCGAATGAGCATCAAAGAGGTGACTTACAAAAGGCAGCCCCCCCCCCCCATGGCTTTTACTGCTCTGTCCCAGTCAGCATGTTTTTCAGCAAAGGAGGCACTGGTGTCCTCTGCAGTGGACATGGGACTGAAGTCCTCTTGGTGACCTCAGAAATGCTGGGCTGCTTCCGAGATGCTGAGTTCAGCACCTCTTCTGGACGAGTGGTTCATGGCGCGTGGGGGGGAGGGGGGGTCTGCCACCTGTGCTGCGCAGCAATTTAAGCACCAAATTTATTATTGATGCAACAGGCAGCCCTGGGGCCCGGGTTGCCACCAGCAGAGGCGGGCTCCCCTCAGCATCTGCCTGAAATCATATCATGTAACAGCTCCTGGGCCAGTCGCCCCACCCACACATAACATCTCTCATTCCTCCAGCCAAGCAGGGTTGCATAACCACAAAGATAAGGTCACTAGAGGCGGGGGTTGCCATGGAGACCTGGCAGATACACCTACTCCGCCAGTATGAAAACGTAACACGCTAACATAAGTAGGGCAGAGCAGTGCATTTTGGGAGGTGGTTACCTAACTCACCCAGAAAAGGCAGGAGCGATGTGCTAACAGGCCGCGCAGCACGAGGACCCCGCAGAGAGGCGTCTCCCCGCTGCCTGCCTCCACATCCCTGCTAACCTTCAAGCTGATGCTATAAATAGACCTTGTATTTTTTTAGGGGTCTGAGCAGGGTGTGGGGGGGGACACTTTGTGGGAGATGAATTGGAGCAGGTCACGAGCATTCCTCATGTTGTCTAGTATGGCTGAAATGCAGGAAAAGCCATTGCTATTTCACGAAACGCATTCCCGCCAGAGGCAGCCACTGCCGGCACCTTCTTGCTGGTCTCAGATATATTTCCTGTTCTGTGTGATGCATATTCCTAGCCAATAAAAATCAACTTGCGTTTCCCTTAATAGGAGATTCTACCCCATCCCTCATCTCATGGCTACTAGGACAGCTTTTTATTAGTTAGGCAAGGGCTTGATTGGTCAATTTGCTTTTGGCTGCTCATTAAAAGCTTTTGATGCAGGAAACAGCTTGTTTCGTAAGAACAGAAATTATTAAAGACATGCTGCCACAGAGGCCAATGGGAATCTTTACATCATGCTCCTAAGGGATTAAATGTCAGCTTTCTGTGAAAACGCTCCCCCCACAGAACGATGGGTGTGAGCAACCTGTGAAGACAGGTGGTAAAACACTGCGAAACAGGAAAAAGATGCTCCAGATGGAGTCTGACTGAGGATCTGGACTTGAGTTTACAGATTGTAGATCCCAAATCGCAGTGTTTGTCAACCATGGACCCAGCTCTAGTGAAGTTCTGCTCTAATCAGAAAACCAAACAGAACCAAAGTAACAGTCTAGCTGCCTTTCACATAATTATCTGTAATGCACCTTGTTGAGTAAGGCTACGAGGATATTTAGGAAGTTTATTTACAGGTATGTTAATAGTTATCCGCAATACTGGCTTAACAGGTTTATCAAATGATGAGCTGATATGAGTAATGAGTACCCCTGTCTGATGCCGTCTTTACCACCACAAAAATTTGTATAGGGCCCTACAGGGCTTGGGGGCCCCCTGATGGCCACAAACAGTCACTAAGGCAGGGGGGCCCAGAAATAACTTTTTTAGTGGGGTCTCACACGAAACCAACCTGCACCTTAGTGTACATACAGGGGTAGATGTCCAGGAGGAGACTGGGAGCTGTGATCTATAAGCCACACTTTGTTATACCCTAATAACATCTACGGCAGTGCGAACCGAGCCGCGGGCACGCATCCCTGGATGACGGATATCATTTATTTATGTAACTGTGCCCCCTCGACACGCTCGCGGACACCTCATTTAGCAGGCGCGGGCAGGCCAGCGCGTGAGTCACGCGGTTGCGTAACCCGGAGCGCGTTCCCGGCACGGAGCGCTCACCCGTCTACCGGGACGCGCGGATGGACTTAGCACGCGCCCCCATCTGGCTGCAATATTTACAGGTGCGCGGCGTCACTCTGATGTCCCTCCCTGGGAGGCGGCGGACTGTCAGACGGCAATGCGGAGCTGGTACTCGCTGTTCCTTCCTGTTTGAAGAACACGCAGTACTTCACGGAGAGGGAGCAACGGTGTGTTTTTACCTTCATTACGGGTTACTCTTAAACTGGCCATTTAAGAGGTCACTGTGACCCATATATTCAAGTTTTTACTGCAACCTGTTTTCTGATCATAGGTAATTTTCACATAATCACATTTACCTAAACGTGTTCAAACTTCAGTAATAAATGGGAGCACGGGCGTCGCTAGGGCTGTCTTGGGGGGCGCCACTCGCCAAAATAAATGTACGTTGATTAGTTTAGTGTATTCGCATTCGTTATTATTAAGCTTTTTTTCCGCCCGGCCGCCTGCCAGCCTGCCTCTGTCGTAAATCTCTAGTGTTGCTCTTGGTTAAGAGTCTTTGCTTGCCGGATTTCTATATTGGAGACACCGCTATGGGAAATTGTCTCGGTCAAATCGCCAAGAAAGATGGATTAAGGTGGATCATTCACTGTAAGTTCATTTTTATGTAAAAAAATACATCAATTTTTCATATAAATAAAATAACATGCGACATTGCGTAAGTACAACTGACTATAATTTAGGACACCTGAAAGTGGTTAAGTAATAGATTAATCAGAGCACGTTTCTCTGACCAACTGATTAAGCCCATACCTTGTGAATATAGTTAACCGGTGAAGACACATTTGTATGCAGCTCCATGCGGGATTTTACTGTAGTATTAGTCACCAATCTGAGTTTAGACACTCAGTTCACAGGTAGGCCTATAATTGGGAAACCAAGCATGGCTGGCCGACTTCCGGCTAAACTCATTTTCGTCTAAACGTTATTTCTAATGAGCTCATTAAAGCATTTCACATGTGACAGGTTAAACCCATTGATATTTACCTGTCTATGCACTTTATCGATCGTATTAAACATGCTATTCAAGTATCTATTTAGACAATCATTTTACTAGCCTACATAAATACATAAGAAATACTTAAAAACATTATTTGTCATTTATTCAGGCAGTTAGGCTACTTGCCAGTGGGAGCCTACTTTCTTCCATTATTTGCGTTTCAAAAACTAATATTTAGGTAAACTCAGATAAATCAATATATTTACAATATCGATGCTAATCACGGTACCTCACACGTGGCTCCTGAAAAATGCAAACGCAGCCTTATGTAAGTGTATCTCTCAAAATAGCAAATCCTTTATTCGTCGTCATGAGATCAGCTGAGGATGACAGGACAGAAACCGGCCATAATATTAAACTAGGTTAAGTCCATAAAAAGCGCATGTAGTACAGCGCCCGCTAGTGAAATTTATTCGCTACTGCAACTAATACCGTAGTGCTTTTGTGAAAGTTACGCGTATTATGGACGTGCTGTGACACACGAGATTATTTAAAATATAAAATATTTCATCAGTTTTTAAAGGATATCTGTAAACCTGTCAGCTTACTATGAATGGAATATATGATGACGGCAGTAAGTTCTTTTTAACACATAAAGGCGTCAGATCACCACAATAAAGTAGTAATATAAAGTTTATTAACAATGTAATAATCCCTGCTGTCAATGTTTTCATATAATAATTGACATCTGTAAGAAAAAAAGCTAATTTGAAATGCAAAACTTCCCAGTGTAAAATCCTCTAAACACTGGATTAAACAGCTGAAAAGTGCTTATAATTTCTTTAAAAACATCGGTAAAGATACTCCAGAAAAAAATATCATGAAACGCTTGTAAAAATAACATTGTAATCAGTCATAATAAAGTATTCTCAGTGAAAATTCGGGAACTTTAAAAAAGAGATGAAAGTATAGGTTACAGAAGTATTTGGACACAGGTATAACCCCCATTCAGGAAGAAAACATAACTGCACAATATAATGTGCGTTTATCCCAGCATAATAAATTGATTTAAAGAAAATCACATGAATTCTGTGTTTTTTTTGTTTCATTTTTCTTGATAATTTATATACAAAATCACATGATGTGTGCATTATTAAAGCCAATACCAAACTCAATAGAAGCCCCAACAAAAGGGGGGGGGGTATAAAAATAGAAATAAATACAAAACCCATTGAAGGACTCTACCCAGCTCCTGGACATGGGTGTAAGGCTGGTCTTTGGAGGATGTTTGGCATGGCGTAAATGTACAGAACATTGGAAATGAAGGAGTGGGGGGGGGTCACAGCACATGTGGTAATATATATATTTGTTTTTAAAAGCTCATCTCAGACCTACAACTCAAAAGGTGTCACCAATGAAGAGTGAATGTTGAAACACGTAACGACGCTTTGGGTGCAAACATGATCCGTGTCTTTTCACAGGAAAGCGCGGGGGGGGAGGGCCCCACCACTCAGTCACTGCACCATCTGGGGCATCTCGCTCCAGGCCTTAGCCTTCTTCTTGGCCAGCGCCAACCAGGGGGGCTCCTCTGGGCCCAGGGCTGCAGGGGACGCCGACATCACGGGCCGCTTCCCGTCTTTGTCCGAAGACGCAGAGCTCGAAATCTCCAGGGAGCATGGGGCAGTGGGAGGAAGACCTGTGAGTGTGAAAAAATAAATGAGCCCTTCCTCCTTGATTGGAGAGAGGAAACTTCATCACAATACAGAGCCCCATGAATGCAGACTTTAGTCCACAAGGGGGCAGTAATGCATCACTTACTGCACAGTCAACAGCAGGAATTCTCTTGAGGTTACATTAAAACAGGGGTTTTACAGATCAGCACAGGCTGAACGGAGAACTACTTACCGGTTGCATTTGGGTTTGAAATCCTGGCCTGGTCCTTACTAGTCAATTTAGAAAAAACATCGACGTTTTTCCTGCATGCTGCATCCTGGGAAATATAAATAAATATATATATACACACACACACACACACACACACATATATAAAACAGTGACAGAAGTTAAAATAAATCCATAATTAATCACACGATTCAGACTTGAATATGCTACATTTCTGTCCACACCCAACACAGGCTAAGCACGCGTCTACCCTGGTTCATGGGTTGTGCTTGCTCATGTTTGTTATGTATGTAGGTATATAGAATCTCCTTATAGGCTTATTTAGGAGAGACCATAAGCTGGGGTCTTCTCAATGCTACTTAGCATCAAGAGACTGGTCTTGATTTTTGTCATCTTGACTTGTGGTCAACAGATGTCTGCATTGTGCCAAATCAAGGGTGATTGTGTAAAAGGAGGTTAAAGAGACTGTTACCTAAGTCCTTCCAGACGTAGAGTCTGATACGAACCAATGAGATTTTAGGATTACAGTGGCTTTTGTAACGATTAGATAAGGAAGACGGGAAGGATTTCACCACTTCACAGTGTAATTGGTGGCCCTGTCATGGAATGAAGGAAGATCGAGAAGCCTATTTCAATAGGACCAGCAGCAGCCTGTGTCAGCAGGGACACAGAGCTCACCTTCTCAAAAGAGTCTTTCCTGCTTGGACTTTCCTCCAGTGAATTCTCTCTGAAGATTCTCTGCTTTTGCTTGGCAACATAGACCCAGCTTGGTGAAGCCAGGCTCCCCCCAGGAGACTGACCGGCACCCGGCTCTGAAAAACACATGAGTGCATCAGACATTCTTATCGCCCTTCTGACAAATGGAGGACTGTGGGAAACTGGGGGAGATTTCGCAAAAATGAGTCAGGCCTAAACACTGAAAGCACAAACACAGAACTGCAGGGGCGAGCGAGTCTTGGGTCTTCCAAGTAAATAACGGAGAAACAGCAAATAATATTTTATTATAATATAAAATATGAGATATATATATCTCATATATAATTCCTATATAATTCCATATATAATTCCTCTATACACAAACACTATAATATAATATATAAACACACACACATACATACTCACTCCTGCTGGAATGACCTCAGCACAGCCCCCTGAAACATGCACTACATTCTACAGAGCATGACTGCATGGTTTCCAGAGCATCTCTCTCTCTAGGACCGTGCTCTAAGATGCAGAAGGTTTCTCTCTGAAACTATGCAAACAAGCATACAGATTGCTACATCATTCACATGTGATTTCATTGACAGCCGCTTTTGTCCAAAGCGGCGTCTGGCTGAGAAAGCCTGGTCAGCCAGTCCCTGGGTGTTAGCCAGTCCCAAAGTTACCCCGAAGTAACTTTGCTGGTCTTGGGATTCAAACCAGCAACTTTCCCATCACAGGAAGAGTCCTAGCCTTCTGAGTGCCATCTTACTTCTTGCCATTGACTTGTTATATACTAGGTCTTCTCTTCAGCTGCTGATAAGCTAAACACCCGGAGCAAGCACTCAGTTATAAGGACAGGTGCATATAGATGCAATTAACTGCAGAATATAAGGTGTTAAACTGTTCAGATTTTGCTAACTGGCATCTGTAAACATCCCATAATAATATCCCTTGTACCCGGTGCTGGTGAAAAGCTCATGAGGAATATATCTTTTTTTTTTTTAAAGTGAGATTAGCGAGGAGAAGGCCAGCTACAGGGGTTTTATACCTGCTGTCCTCCTGAACTTGGCTATGTCATCCTCCAGAAGCTCAGGTTTCCTGGGCAGGACAGGCTTGTTGGTGGGCAACTCAGGGGAGGAGGCTTTTGGTGGTTCACAGGGCATTCCAGGAGGTTCTCCTGAGTCCTCTGTGCCATAGCAGAAGCTCCTAAGAGACGTCTTCCTCAGCCGAACACCAAATGGTGTCTCAGGTACGCCCACATCCTGGTCTCTCACGGGAGACAGAGATGCATCGCTGTGGCCATGGGTGATGTCTGCCTTTGGGGGGGTACCTGGCTCAGATCTGATTTCAGCACATGCCTCAGAAGCCTTTGCAGTGATGGACTGGGCATGGCAATAACCTTCTTTGAAACCATCTCCTGACAGCGACCTCTGCCATGCTGGGGCAATAGTAAATCGGACTGGATACTTCCCAGAATCCTCTTTGGCACCGTTTTCCTCCTCACTGTGCTGTAGGCTAATGCTAGCTCTGGAAGACAGGTTTATGGTATCTTGACTAGGTTCTTCAGTGCTGGGTATTAATTGTTCAGGCTCCACCTGGTCTGTCATGGACAAGCTTTCTTTTGAGGGCGGGACATAGTCGCCTTCTCCTTGGCTGGACACTGAGCTAGGCCCACTGTCTCCTTCCAAACCAACAACTGCCTGGATATTGGCCCCAGGCTGCTGATGTGTATTCACCCTCTCAACCTCGACTAGACATTCATGATCCTGGGTCTCTGAAACCTCTTCTGCATCTATTTCATCATCATCCTCATCATGATCATCTTCTTCTTCTTCTTCCTTGTGTTTCTCACCTACAGTTGACATGATTGGGTCAACTATAAGACTCTTTGCTTCTTTACTATCTTCATCACTGACCTCCACCAGCTCAGCATGTTCCTCATCCTCAGAACATTTTTCTCCTTCATCTGATGCACTGGACTCATCCTCTTCTTGATCCAAAGCTACATAGGAGATTTTAGCACCACCCTGTGCCACCGGCTTATGCTTGGAGGTCGGGCTTGAGGGCACTGACTCCTCACCTTGGCAGATCGCTACCTTCTCTGGGCTTTCACCCACTTTCTCCATTTCTTGGCCTTCAGCATCAGGCTCCAGCACAAGCCCAGAAGCCAGAGGCTTCTCCAGAGAGCTGAGCACCTCCTGCAGGAGCGAGCCTGACTCCTCCACCGGGGCTTCACACCCTAACTCCAGCATAGGATTAGTGTCATCCTCAGTGGGGAGTTCTAGGGAATCCAGAGACACTTGAGAACCTGTCATCAGAGACCTGTTCCCCTGGTCTTTCTGTGTCTCTGAGGATGGATCCAAGAGAAATTCTTGTGAGCTATCTATAAAGGAGGAAGATGTAGAGCAGGAAGGAGGAAAGGGGGCATCATCGCAGCAGGAGTTCTCATCTACAGTGGTCTGTTCTTCAGACTCAATCCTGGGCCACTGATGGAGGCCAACTGGCTCCTCCAACATAGGGGGCTCCTCCTCTGGGACTGACTGCTCCATCACAGGTGGCACCTCCTCTGGGACCAGCCGCACTTCCTCATCCAGGAGCTCCCGCTCTTCACTAGTCCTCTCAGCAGAGTCCATCTGCTGAACAGCAAAATCTACAAGAAACAAACAGTGAGCTTGCTGCAGCCATCTCTGTCAATACATAGCTATATACATCTAGATCAGGGGTGGCTAATCTTATCCTCAAAGGGCCTCTCTGTATGCGGGTTTTCGCTGCAACTCCTTAATTAGATTACTAATTAGAGGACGGATTGGCTGAACAGTCCTCACACCTGGGTTTGAACAACTGACCTACAGGTTATCCCAAAAACCTGCGTACACACCGGCCCTTTGCAGATAAGATTGGTCACCCCTGGTCTAGATGATTGTAGTACTGATTTTGTTATTGTACTAGTTTAGTTGTATTAAATATTTGGATTACAAAACATCTAACTCTTCAGATGATGGGATATCTTTATATTTCTCCTCTGCAGAAGAAGGGCCTGGGGTAACATCACCTAGTTCATTCTCTATTCCTCTGCGGGGAACTTTTCCACTGAGATCCCTCTCTCTTCCACTGTCCAGGAACTCTCTCTGAAAGTTACAGGAAAGAAGGAGCACGATTAGCACCAATACCAGGTTCCAGCTACTGTATGAAAAGAGCAGCGTCACATGATTGCTGAAGGAAGTCTTTCAGCCTTGAAGCTGGAAGATGCACAAACTCTGAGAGCTCATGGCTTGTGAAATCTGGTGATGTTTTTGTCTTTTTCCATTGCCAATCTGTACCAGAACATATTGAAACTGCTGGTTTTCCCCATTATCTTTTGTGTGACAAACTGAAAGGGTTTATTCCCTTATACGTACCAGGACCCAGGGGCGCCGCTAAGGAGGGGAAAGCTGGGACAATTCTAAGGGCCCATGTCCTTTAGGGGCCCCAGAGATCTGCTTTATTAATAATAACACTACCTAGGGGGGCCCAACCTCATATTTTGTCATAGGGCCCAAAATTGCTAGTGGCGCCCCGGCCAGGACCTGTCAACATCAGAGTAGTTTTGATATCACATCACGCAAATCTTATGATAAAATTATTTGCACAATGGTATTTTGCAAGTCTGTGTAGTTTGTTGGCAGATGAATTATTTGTTTTTCCACAATGTAGCTATGTTTTTTAAATAAAAATATTACATACATTGTGTTTAGAATCAGTAATCCATATTTTAATTTTAGTGATGTGTGAGGTGCCTGGGGTCAGCAGCAGGGGGCACTCTTACGCTGGCTGGCTTCCGCTTAGCACAGGCCCGGTTCTTGACAGCGATGCGGTGGCGAGCAGCTGAGGTGTCCAGGCAGCTTGATGGGGTCGCTGGACAGCCGAGGTCCACAAGGAGGTAGTGGGGGGGGCTGACCGGCCTGGAGGACGCCTCAAAGGACATCTGGACAATCGTGTGTGTGTGTATGTGTGTGTGTGAGAGAGAAAGAAAGAAAGAGTGGTAGTGAAAAAGAGAGACAATATTTCATACTTCTGATGTCTCTCCTAAGCATCACTGTTCTTACTGGCCAACAAAAGTGCAAATTGACCTGGAGCACAGTATCAACTAAAATGATGAAAATTATTCATGTCATTCTAAAAAATTCAGCTACCCTCAATATTTGCTTTTTTAAAATAAATTATTAGTTATTTAGCAGCCACATTCATTCAATGCGACGCATATTTGAGAAAGCGGGGTCAGTCAGTCCCCGGAACAATTTGGAATTAGGAGCCTCGCTGAGGGGCATCACGCAGAAATCATTCTACCCTGCATGGGAATTGACCAGCAACCTTCAGGTCACTGGCAACACTCCGCCCCCTGGTATTTCACAAATTTCCTTGCAGTCCCTTGTTTTTCCTGCTTTCATGATTATGCCTTACTGTTAGGAATTCACCCTCCCTTTGTGTTAGTGGAAAAGGAAGAAATGGATTATGTGTGCATTGAGAAGACTGTCGAACTGAACACGAACAAGTCGACGTCAGTTTTCAACATCAACAAGAGCTAAAACACTCTCCTCTGAAAACCCCACTGTTTGTTCCAGCGTTTTGTGCCTGCTTGGCTTCAGATAAACACAGTTAGCATTCCTGTTCAACTTTACAAGCCATGTTTGAATTCCAGGCCCTCATGGATAAGTTACTGGGAATTTATAACCAGCCCCGACCCCACTGACGAACGGCACATATTTTTGTTTACATGGGATCCCGCTGCAAGGCGTCATACTCGTCATTCTGAGCGGGGAAAGGTGCTAGAAAGAAACCATACTGAGTTCAGCATGCATGCTTGGTGCCAAACTGATCATAAAGCCACATAAGCAGGAGGGCCTTGTGGGTGACTCCAGAATTAGTAATAAATGCCCTTTTTTTTCCAAGGAGGCATGGTCTGCTGTCACAACTGCCCGCTGTCCTGTGATTCCTTGGCACGCCGGGAGCTCGCTGGAGAGCCACCAGGCTGTGGGAACGGCAGGCGGTGCTGACCATAAATCCTTCAAAAACACGTCCAAAATAACTCAAAAAGTACTACTGTCACGTCAGCATCTTTGGTCTGGAGAGCAGGGCCAGGATTTCGAAGCAGTGCAGCTGGCTGCCCCTTAAGTACTGAGTCAAGCTGGTTGCTGGCGGCTCCCGGCTCTTGTGCTTGTGTGTTTCTGGGAATGCGGGGTCAGAGGTCATGACATTCCCCTGTCGTTCATGAGCGTGCGAGTGCGTGAAAGCGACCTGCATGTGTGTCAAAAGATAAGTCTGGAAGGACCTGCCCTATTTGTAAACTCCTCATAAAAGACAAGCTCTTTTGATGGGTGAGGGCTTAACACTGGGGGGGGGGGGGCCGGGGGGGGGGGGGGGGGGGGGGGGGGGGGGGGGCGGGGGGGGGGGGGGGGGGGGGGGGGGGGGGGGGGGGGGGG
>JABFDZ020000002.1:21045291-21055866 GCA_019775955.2 Pollimyrus isidori
CCCCCCCCCCCCCCCCGCCCCCCCCCCCCCCCCCCCCCCCCCCCCCCCCCGCCCGGCCCCCGGCCCCCCCCCCCCGCAGTGTAACAAATTAAGCCTGCTATGTTTGTGTAGAAGTTTGTAGGGGGTCAGATGACTCCTGGTTCCCTCCTTCCGCTTAAAAATACCCCGGAGAGCAGGACAGGGGGAGCGTGCGTCACTGCAGCGGCGGCCGGCTCCCTCACTCACCTCTCTGCATCTTAAAAAGGCCCCCCAGCAGTTCAGCCGGCCTCCTCCACGGAAAGCCAGCCATCAATCGCCAAATATGGCCAAACTCTCACGGCCGCCGCATCAGAATCCACAGATACTCCACTGGCGATTTACACCGGGGGCCACTTTCACACGTGCCATTCATCAAAACTTTCCCTTCCATGGACACAACTCAAGGAAAAGTCATAAAACGCACAAAGTTAAGTGCCTAGGAATAAGTGACGACCTCGTGCAAATGCGCGCAGACGTACGCAGAGCCTCGCACACCCGTGCAGCCCGAGCCCAGGAGCGCAACGCAAACGCCATATGGTTCCTTCAGATAAAAGGGCCCCCCGGCACAGAGACCGAGCCCCATCTCCCCCCAGAGACGGACTATGTGCGGCGAACCCCCAGCACCACTCACTCGTTCCCCCGCAGGCAGCTGAAGAAGCTGGTCATGATGGGCAGGCAGACAGATGGGAAGAGAGAGAGAGAGAGAGAGAGAGAGCGTGGACAGTGGCTCCTAAACCATCCCTCCTCGCTGGCGTCCTGAGAGTGAGTTGTGAGCGTGAGAGTCAGTCACAGATACTTGTGTCCCCTCCACCCCTTCGAAAGGCAGAGGCGCACACACACACACACACACACACACACACACACACACACGCTCACACGCTCACACTGACGGACTGCATACCCCTGCACGGGTGCTGATAGCGACACACTGTGGGGGGGGGCTTCACTCAGCCCGTCCTGACAGTCTCCACCTCCCAAGCTCCTCCTCCTTTAGCCGCCGCTCCGGGACGATTGGGCCCAGCATAGGCACAGCAATTAGGCCGGAGCACCCAGAGCCACGTGCCGTGGCGCGGGGGGTTGCTGGAGTCCCACGCCTGGGGGAACCCAGCCCAGCACCACCACGCTTACTACACACAAAACAAAGCCCTGCGAGGTTCTCTCTCAGGGAGGCACATTTAAATTCACGATAACAGGTAACAAAAATATTACTTGGCCATACGTCAGGCTACATGAGACTGAAAGCGTTGGCCTTTGCGGAACTTTCCGGCAATCCCTCGCCTACCTCCACGAGAGCGACCCCACCACCTTCTGGCTGCGCCCTCCCCGCAGGGCAGGACTGAGACGCTTGGTCGGACGCCCACGAGCGACAGGAAAACAAGGAAGGCCATTTCCGGGGGTTTCCTGTCAAGCAGGGCTTTCTGGCGGGGAAATGCAGGGGCTGAACGCAGCCAAGGCAAGAGCGCGAGGGGCGGCAATCGATCCCGAAAGGAGCAGCCTACGTGAACAAGCCTAACAGGTCCTGAATCCCTGTAAAATACGGGCCCTGAAATGGGGACTTGAGTATGTAAGTGAGCCGATTATGGATGGCGGTAAATTCCTTAACCCGTAAGAGGAAATTACAGTTTCCCATTCGCCACTAAAGGAGGGCAGCTGGTTATGAATGAAGACTGACATTAAAAGGTTCCTTCTGCTAATGCAAGGTACAGTTTTTTTTTCCAAAACCATTTTTTTTTAAATGTATAACCATGCTGCATCACATAGGAGGAGAAGTACCCCAGCCTGCCCCCGTGACCAGTATTAGGGTAACCAGTTGTAGGGTGGATGGATTTCATGAGAGCATGTGTCTGAAACCCTCAACCTCAAGCACGACTGCACACCTGGATTTTACCGCCAGTTTTACAGGTGACCAATGGACATGAAACAGCAGCCATTGTGTCTACACCCCCCGCCGCCCCCCCCCAACACAAAACTTTCAAGCCTTCATTCCACGGTACTGACTGCACAGATTTTCTTAATAGTTAAATATTTACAGTAAAGTTCATCTGCCCTTCCATCCTCCATTAGTGCTTATCCAGCAGCAGCTGTTTCCAGGCAAAGCAGGAGAACATCCTGGACAGGCTGCATTACACACACACGCACACACGCGTGCGCGCGCGCGCACACACACACACACACACACGCACACACACCAACACACACACGCACACACATACACACACGCACACCAACACACACACACACACACACACACGCACACACAACCTTGACACATTCATACCTCTGTATTGACAGCACAGCTTTGCGTAATCGTCAAATATTTACAAGAAAGCTTCTGCAACAGAAAGGTAACGTTTTACATGGCACTCCCCCAGAACAGGGATTTTGATCCATCGGCTGTCATGTTTGCCATTTCCATGGGGGGGGCTGTAAGCACGACCCAGTTTAATCCTCTACAGCCCCACATTTGCTCGTTGGGAGGAATGCTGGTCAGATTTTTCCTGTGGTGAAAAAACATAGGCTCATCCTAAAAAAAAAATTAATTTTTTTTTTTAATTATTAAAGTAAGCACTAACATTCACCCCTGGGGGGGGGGGGTGGTTTTCCTCGAGATCCCAGCATTGTCCGAAAGCCCAGAAATCACCCAAATCACAGTCAGCATGACATATCCACCTTCCAAATATTTCCCACAGTAGAGACCTCACACCCACCGCCTGCGGTCAGCAAAAATATTTATACAAGCATAGGGATCCAATAGCGTTTCTGGGCCCATGTTTTACAAAAGTTCAGAACCATTTTCCATGGTCCTTAAAAACAAGGTATACAGTCATTTACTGTTTTGACCAGACACTTGTGAACATATTGACAGGAAAAGGTTCCCTTCCTCACTGTATTAAGATATATGAAGTAATTAATACTTGAATAGGAAAACAAATAAGCACTAAGGTCCGCCCCCCACCCCTGTTTGGAGACCCCAGTGCAGTCTGTATTTACCACAGTGGTGGCAGGGGGGTGCATGTCATGAACACAATTTTAACGGACTCAAATTTCTGAACCACCCCCCCCCAATCACAGGGCTGTGGAATATTTCTTTTCTTTACAAAGCCCTCAAAATTCCGGCGAGCATCTGGAAGAGATCTCGGTGGGCTTATAATTAGGACCATGCTCACAAGACCGTAAATAACCCAGAAATGGTACCCAGTCATACCAAAAGGGGGCAACGGCCTTTCAGGGCAAGCAGAAATGAGCTTTGTGGGACAGCGCATCTGTTCGAGTGACAGAGAGTCTGCTGCCACTGGGGGGTGCCAAGTGGACCCCCCCCCCCAACAGTTCCATTCCATGCACAGGTAGGTGCGTTGGGTCCCACCCCATCTAACTCTACACTCTGTGACCTCACCTCCTGCTGGGTTATTACAGCCCTGCATCACCCTAGCCAGCGTCGCCTGCCAATCAATCAGCGAACCCGCCCCCCCTGCCCCCACACCCCTTCCTGAGGAGTAATTTTACCGCGTGGTACTGGTGGGCGGCGACACATGAGAGGCCAGGTCCCTACGCCTGATATTGTGCCGACAGTGATTGGTTCACAGCCCCTATTTCAGGGAGACAGACTCCTTGCTGCCTCCATCACTTGGGCTTTTCTCTGGGGCACATGAAAGGCTTTTAGAGAATCAGTCTGATGCTCCTCTGCTAAAAAGACAAACTGTCCCCCACCCTGCACTGGAGCCATAACGCTGCTACCAACATCTACACAAATCTGCATATTCCTGTTCATTCAACCTGAATTCTAAACATCTTCCATTCTGCTAATTCTTTATTGATGATGAATTAGAGAATCCTGGAACCTGAGTCTCAGTCTGCCCATTTGCACAAGTGTATTTTAACTGCATTTTTCTGTCTTAGGTCCCATATGTCTTGTTCAAATTACTCACATATTCGTATTTCTTTTTTTTTACTGTTTATTTGCAGTATGGGCAGTATGTCATCTCAGTGTGTGATCCATGCATCATATAGATAAAGATACTTTGACTTGAGTATGAACAAGAGCCCCCAGTAACGGTGTGAAAATGGATCCCCTTGAGAGCCTAATGTCTTTTCTTTGAAACTCTGGAAATATGTATATTTGCTTCTCACCAACACATTGAAAAAATGATGACAGCCAAAAACACGTCGCAAACAAAACAACAACACAAGCCTGAGATGTGAGGGTAAGACTCCCTCCAGAAACATCACATGCAGAATGGAAAGCTGAATATGCCAGAAAAGTCACCCCGTTATTTTCAGAATTGCTTTCACAAAAGCACAGAATCATGACATCACCTCAGCACCGTACTCCAGAGGACCAAGCCAGCAACTCCCACAACCACATACTCTGGATGTATTTTAGAGAAATCTTTACTTTCACTTGGCCGGTGAATGTTGTAATTTGGCCAGAGTCTCCAATCCATCAGAGGACAAACAAAACAACCCATAATCCACCTTGATCCATGACCTTAGTCGCCGGTGAATGTTTGTGATGGGCAGCAAAACAGGAAGTGATGTAAGCCATCGTGGCATGCATGTTCTGATTGGTCCTTCGCACCTTCATCATGTAGTCTCCCCAGCAGGAAACCTCAGTTTATGTGGAGGACCCAGATGGAGGACCAATGTAGAGAACACCCCTGTGCTTTGGTGAAGCTGTCTACCATCTTGTTATTGGCCCAAGTCAGTCACATGCTCCTGCAATATTTTTTCTAGCCCTGGGTCCTGCACTGGTACCCCCGCTCTACTTGCTAGCTATGCCATGGAGGAACTTCCTGGTGTTTGCCTGGTCTGTGGTCCTGAGTCAGAGCATTGCTGGTCGGCTGGCCAGGTCAGAAACAAACCCCCTTAGACCTTCAGGAACGGTGGACTCATTCCTGAAATCACTGAAACAGGAGTAAGTCCTGCCAGCTAAAGCAGTTTTACAGACAATTCTGAATAACCCCACGGACAGTTGTTTATCTGACAGTCACTGTGAGTCCATAATAATCACCTCAAACAACATGGCAGAGGTTCCAAGCCCGGTGAACGATTTAAATAGTGAAAACGAGGAAGCGCTGGTCTCTTTTTGTAAAGCACACGGAACAGCATGACCTGAATGGGTGATTTCCCCCTTATCAGTGAACCCATGTGCCTCACACATAAACCGCCTTGTTAATTCCCGGGTCTTGCACACAGTTCCATATTAGGACCTATCAAGAATAATCGCCAAAGCATTCGTCCATTTTGTGCTGGGGTCCGGATCACTGTCCGCCAGCAGACAGTGGGAGGGCAGCCCTGCCCCCCCCCTGCCCCCCCCCGACCGTCTATTTAACCTTAAATTGGTGTCTAAGGAATTATCGCTTGGGTTCAGGATAAACCGAAAGGACCCATTACTGAGACTTGGTACCTTAAGGTCCACAGCGAATCATGGTATGTAAAAACCATCAGGAGACCGCCAAAAGCCGGCATTTCATAACCTTACCAGCTCAGCTCAAGGCAGACACTGAAACGACTTGTTTTTCATAACCGGACCTTTAAAACCCTGGACTGATTCCCGTATGGAACAACTAGGCTGCACTGTAATTTCACCAGGACATAAATTAGTTACGCTGTTTATACGGAAAACTAAACACAATAGAACATACAATAAAATCGTTTAATCACATTACAGGCTCTTTATCTGTGAATATGTACAATAAAAAACACTGATTAATTATATGTACCACTCAATAAGATAAAAAAGTCGACGGGACCGAAAGAAGATTGTCCGCACTTATAAATCATTATATGTGTAATTTTTTGTGAAATCTGCACTGAAAAATGGGATTGGTGAGTTTTTTCAGCGGTTTCTTGTACTTACAGAAACTTACATTACTCAGACAAAATGCCATACCTCCCTGGCAAATGACTGAGAAGTTGAAGCACAACTGCGGATTTCTGTCGGTGTCCCACTATCGCGTCCAAAACACGCCGAAGGCTTATAAGCAGGATTTAACGGTTCGCGGGTACTTACAGGTTGGGTTACGTCTCAGAGAGCGGTCCTGTGCATCCATCAAAACATAGAAAACGCTGCAGTTTGGGATTATTAGATTTGTCCCGGTAAAGCCTAGGTTTCCCCACCAAGCGCTCAGTACCGCCCCCCTTTCTGGTCGGAAGTGGAGCTTTTCAATGAGATTTTCAGCATTGAGCAGAAACTAGCAGTTTGGGGTCAGATGACCAGTGCCCCCCTTAAACCTCATATAAATGTCATACAAACAGAATGACAGCACAAATAGCACACACAACAAGTAAAGGAGTTTTGTATAAGTTTCTGAACTACAGTTTCTAAATCCATTTAAAACACGGTCACAGAACTGATTTCATGTATGTGTTCTTTTGCTCTAGTTATAGCATACGAGGGATTTTAATTGTACTATTACTACTTCAATAATATCAAACTTCCTTTCTGCTTAATAGCAGGAAGCAGTCCTTCGACCACAACAAGCTTACTTCGAAGAAATGAAAGCTCCCACATTGACTGTAATCCCCCATCCCCAAAACAAATAAAAAAGGGCATTGTGTTACTTTGAGGAAGTCTTAAGATGAACCAGTGAAGCCACTTCGCAGTGCACGCCTGGTCACGTAGCTCTATCTAGTGGCCTCCCTTACTTATTGTTAGGAATCACGCAAATAAAGCAGTGCCGCTGTGTACTAGCAGAAAGTATTCAGAGTTCCCGGATTCAGCGCGTATTTTTCCTGAACCTGGACGTTGAGCGCAAACATTAGAAAACCACCGCGAGACACTTTCCCACTGTAAATTAACCAATCCATGTACCTTTTTAACGGCTCGTCAATAGGGCTTAGTTTTAAAAATACAACTTTCACCACTTTTCTTTCATTAAATAACTGGCTTTCATTTCTAGGTCACTTGTGTATTTATCCGAAAAGTATATTTTGGGTTCATGTATTTAGCCTTACTAAAATATCTATGCCACCATTCCCATTTGGCTGACTTTAAACTTGGGTTTCATTCCCGCTTGGAATAAGCCAGTGCAGGAAGACATATCTAACTTGTTGAACATTTCAGTTAAACCTTTTTGTGATTAAGTGGTTACATCGTTAACTGAGGAGGAGGAGACTATCCTTAAACAAAGATTCAATTCAAGCTGGTATATGTAAACCAGGGACTCCTGAATACAAGGTTGAGGCCCTCCTGTTCCATATTAACGATAAGCACTCGGATAAGGACCTACCCTTTTAAGAAGGTTGAAGGTATAGATCAGAGATGAGGTCCTATGTACCTTTGACAAAGAAACAGCCTGGATTGCATTAGTGAAAATGCAGACTTGTATAGAAATATGAATGTTTACCAAGCAGATAAAATGGTCTAAACATCAACATGCAATGATTGGGCCATCTTCCATTCTGCTAATTCCTTGAACTTGATGATGAAATAGAAAATCCTGGAACCTGAGTCTCAGTCCCCAGTCGACTTTATGAACCTTGTCTGGAAAATTTCACCAAAAAAAGAGGGAAAAAAATATTTTGAAAGAGCTTAGTCATGATCCAGAAGCAAGAAACTTCCTGAAACTGCCAAGGGAAAATGTTAAGTCACATCTTCCATCCATCTTCATGTCTAAACAATATATTGGACCTGGAGCTTTTAAAATACGCTTGTGTGATTCAGGATCCCTCGTCTGCCTGAATAGGGTTCATTGCAATGCTAACTGGCCCCATCCCAAAGGTTCCCAAATGATTACAGAGCTACACATATTATAATGCAGCATTTTTGTATCATTATAGTAAATTCACTAGGTAGATGCTATAATCATAAATTGGTTTAATTTTATTTGTAGAATTAATGAGAAAAAAAAACAAATATGAAATCCAACAGTCACATAACCATATGCCATATTTTAGAAGAAAATAATGTTAATAAAAATAATTAAGTTCCCTAAAGTACTTGGCAACGATTAATTATATTATAGTTTTGTATAAGTTCTGTGATTTTCTGGAAGTTTACGAAATTGCTGAAATACACACCAAACACATTTTTCAGTGCAGTTTTAAAACCTAATGTTTAGTTTGGTGGCGTTTCATTTAAACCAGTCCAGAATTTATTCAATCTAGCAATACCATCATTGTCATGACCGTCATTATTATAGCCCGTTTGGCAAAATGTAGGAAATATTGTGCTTTAGTATCTCCTGGACCTTAGTGTTTGTATAAAGTACAGTGACCCCCCTCTCTCTCCCGCCCCCCGTAGGAGGCGAGGCTTCAACCGGGAAGTAATTTCACGCACAAGAAGCGAAGCATGGGAAGCAAAGCAGAAGTCACATGTCATTTAGTCCGGGAACTGTTTTTAAACTTTAAACGATCAGCAAAAAACCGGCGATTCGGTGGGAACATTTTTAAAATTTACCTTCAACTTGGACCAGTTTTTGACCCAGAAGATGGCTTCCTGTACATGTCTGAGTTTCTTAGCTTTTCAGACGTTAATATCGCTGGTCTTGTCCTCAGGTACGCTGAACACTACATCTGCAGTAGACTTTGCAACTCAGCTACCCTCTCGGGAGATTTAACTTTAGGTTCGATACGGTGATTTAACCCCAGTGCACATGACATGTTGTAATTCTGCATAATTAATGCGAAACCCGTGTACCACCAGCCTGCTGTCTGTCTGTCTGTGTCCCATACACAGGGAGACCTAACATCCTTCTGATCGTGTCGGACGATCTGCGGCCCGTCATGGGAAGCTACGGTTTCCCGGGGGTGATGACGCCCAACCTGGATCAGCTGGCGTCGGAGAGCGTCGTCTTCTGTAACGCGTTTGCGCAGGTGAATTGGGAAAGCGAGAAATCTGTGCCGTTCCAGCATTATGGACAATGAATGCCCCCTTCCCCAATTTACCAGTTTTAATGACAAGGTTATAAAGATTATATTGTGGACCTTAAGGATTTTTCCACAGACATAGACGGTGCACTTGTGACATTTAAACATTAAGGGTCATGAGTTGTTGGTTTTTCTTATGTCTGAAGGTTTATATAAAGACGAAATTAAGAAAGTTTATCATGTAAAGACTCCCCCCCCCAAAAAAAAAATAAATAAAAATAAAAAAACAAACAAACAAATACAAAACATGTTGGACTGCACTGATGGACACCCCGGTTACAATAACAGTAATAAGATCATTATTATTAACAGCATGCACCTGTTATTATTACTGTGGTTTGCTTGCATTGTTTTATGGCCCTAATTGCTATTCTATTATTATTTTAAGAAGACGCATTAGGGATAATTGGAGTCGTTAACCATTTGCCGGTATCTCTTTAAGCAAGCGGTATGCGCACCCAGCCGGACCTCCTTCCTGACCAGCCGGCGTCCCGACGCTACCCGGCTCTACGACTTCAACTCCTACTGGAGGATCCACGCCGGCAACTACACGACGCTGCCGCAGTACTTTAAGGAGCACGGCTACCACACCATGTCCGTAGGGAAGGTCTTCCACCCAGGTAAGGGGATGTGAATATCATTTAAAAAAATCATTGTTTATAAGACTTTAGATTGTGGTAGCATCACAAAGTTCTACAGTCTCTATTATTAAACAGTAATAAGATTTATTGTTTAAATGTATGATAATGAAAATCTTTAATAATTAAACTCTGTTCTCTGTGTGTTGCTGCTAGTTCCTTTGTCCATGATTCCTGTACATTCCTGAATGTTTTGTTCCCTCTGTGTTATACTAATGTGGTAACATTATTTGGATTTAGCATGTTTAGAACAGCCACCCCCCAGGTATGTGTATGTAAGTAGTGCTGTGATTGGTTGTGTTTGTGTCGCTCTGTGTGGCAGCCAATGCCGTGTTCCCTACTAAAGCGTAAGTGTGCTCGTCTCTCCCCTCTGAAGGCATCGCATCCAATCACTCGGATGATTTCCCGTACAGCTGGTCTGTACCGCCATATCATCCCGCCTCCTTGGCCTATGAAAAGAGGAAGGTGGGTGCCATTCGGCAATGCCAGCGCTATTACCATAATTGCATACAGGATTTTGATGTGTGTGTGTGTGTGTGTGTGTGTGTGTGTGTGTGTGTGTATATTTGGCACAGTGATTCTGTCCACTGGCTTTAATATTATGTCGTTTTTGTGCATTTGTAATTTGTATCATAGAGTTATGAGGATCACTAGCAGGCCGCATAAGATTCATCTCTGCAGCGATCTGCTTGCATTTATCACCAGTGTGACAGTTTCGTAATCACACTGTCAGCTGAGCGAGACCCCTCAGAGCTGTGCAGTTACACAAACATGCATTTTTTTTTTTCTAAAGAGCCATTTTAATGTGGCAATAGGAAGACGACACTTAGGCTGAATCCCAATTCTACCCCTTACCCCTACACATAGCCCTACCCCTCCGCTTGGCGCGTTCACGTGAAGGGGTAGGGGTGTATCATTTCTCTTTTGGTTGAAGGGGTAGTGGGAAGGGGAAGGGCCAGATAGCCCTCCAAATGGAGATTTTTCGGGACCTCACTTCAAACGAAGGGCTAAGCGAAATTTTCAAAATGGCTGCTCGCTCGAGCAAGCAGAC
>JABFDZ020000002.1:21055966-21066558 GCA_019775955.2 Pollimyrus isidori
TTTAAACCCTTCCCCTTACCACTTCGTTTAAAGGGACAAGGGGAAGGGGTAGAAAATAGAATTGGGATTCAGCCTAAATAACCTGAAGGTAGCAATCCTCTGTTCTGTCCTTCTGGATGAAGGTGTATGAACTAACACCCCACAGATGTAGACTGCAGTCACAACCCGATCAGATGAGCAGTGTGGACCATACAGTCGCTTCCTTTCTTTAGCGCTTTAGTGTTGTCTGATCAGAGCTCACCATGTTGAGGTGGTCCAGCTCGCACACTGTATGGACGCCCCCTACAGGTCTGCAGAGGCAAGGATGGGAAGCTCCACGCCAACCTGCTGTGCGGCGTCAACGTGTCGGAGATGCCGCTGAAGACTTTGCCCGACATGGAGAGCACGGCAGAGGCTATCAGGCTGCTGCAGTCCATGAGGGAGGCGCAGGAGCCTTTCTTCTTAGCTGTGGGCTACCACAAACCTCACATTCCCTTCAGGATCCCACAGGTATTTCAGTTCTTCCCTCTAGGGCAGGGCTATTCCAAATCCAGGCCTTGTTTTCAGTTTTCCAAGGTAGTTGGTGTAATAATTAGTGATTTTGATTGGTCAGAGGCTTCACACGTGGCTCACAGGTGAAGGAAGACTGGAAAACCAGCAGTGCTTTGAGGACCGTGAGTTGAATAGTCCTGCTCTAGGGGGTGCACTGTGCTGCTGTGAGCAGAGTTTGGAATGCCACTTCCATGCTGGGGGTCCCCAGATAACCAAAGAAAAGGTGTTTTTAATGGGTAAATGACATTGACCACATAATGTGCTGGATGAACAGTGATGGATGGATGGACACACGCTGCATAACAGTAAACACAAAGCTCTGTTGGTGGCCAATCTTATCTGGAAAGGGCTGGTGTGTATGCAGATTGCTCTTCAAACCCAGGTGTGAGGACTCTTCAGCCAATCAGTCCTCTAATTAGTAATCTATTTAAGGAGTTGCAGCGAAAACCCGCATACAGAGAGGCCCCTTGCGGATAAGGTTGCCCAGCCCTGTCCTAAGGTTTCCAGGCTCTTGGTTGTGGAGTTGAAAGAGTGTGTTGATATATTGGATGTGATGGAAGTGGGCAGCAGGGGGCGCTATGGCTAAAAAAAAAAAAAAAAGTAGGCAGCATGATGCTTTCCCCAGGAGTTCCTGAAGCTCTACCCCCTGGAGAACATGACCCTGGCCCCTGACCCCGAAGTCCCCAAAGGCCTCCCCCCTGTGGCCTACAATCCCTGGACAGACATCCGAAAACGGGAGGATGTACAGGCCCTGAACGTCAGCTTTCCCTACGGGCCAATCCCCGCTGACTTCCAGGTCCGGCCTGATGGGTCTCCATATGGATCTCCTTTGACGGCTCGTTAAAATCGACGCGCTTCCTCCTTGCTAATTCGGTGTGATCTGGTGGCTGTCTTCTGTCACAGTTACGGATTCGCCAGCACTATTTTGCTGCTGTATCCTACGTGGATTCGCTGGTGGGAATGCTTCTGAGCACGCTGGATGATCTAGGATTGGCCAGGAACACTGTGGTGCTTTTCACCTCTGATCACGGTTAGTACCTGTGTGCTATAGTCTTCGTTCTGCCTGAGTACATCAAGTGCCCCCTTTGGCGGCAGTGGGTAGACATGAGGCCGGCATCTCTGTGATGCTGTGCTTTTGAGGCTTTTTGCCATGTTTTTGTCACCACTAGATGGTGATATAGTGACACTCAAGTTTTTTTCTTTTCCCCTCTGTAGTCAGTGGGCTTTTGAATCCCTTGGAGCCATTGGTCTGGTTTGGGCAGGATAGGAAACTGGTTTGTTTTTTTGGATTTGTTTCTGTGGTGGTTTTTTTGTGTAACTCTGGAGGCTGTTTTTAATCTTCCCTGTTCCCTCCATGTAACAAGTGTCTTCTAACATTATTCTCAAAGTCCTTTTTTGTTCTGGCCTGGCCAGCTTCATGGCGATTAGTGTTGAAATGTGTTGACATCGATATAGAACGTTCCTCGCTTCTCTTCCAAATGCCGTGCTATATTTTGTCTGGGGAACTTCTGCTGCATTTTTTTTTATTTCCATGAATTTTCTTGACAGCCAGAGGTACACGTCCGAAATTCTCATGCGGTCACATGGTCTGGGCCTTACCTTAAATGCTGTAGTATACATTCCTCCTTTTTATGTGATTTATTATGTGTTAATTATTCATTTTCATCACGGCTGTTTAGATATTGTTCAAAGGTGTTTTCTGGCGCGGTCTGTTACTGGGCTTCGGCCAAGCCCCTGCTTTTGAGTGTGTCAGACAGGTCGCATGTGTACAGGCTTGTTTAACGTGTTTTTGGCATGCCCTCTCTGTGCTCGCAGGCTGGTCTCTGGGTGAACATGGGGAATGGGCCAAGTACAGTAACTTCGACGTGGCCACGCGTGTGCCAGTGATCATCCATGTTCCTTGGGTGATGTCACGGGCTGGGCGGACAGCGGGGCAGAGATTCCCCTTCTGGGACGTGTTCCGCTTTCCCCACAAACGCTTTGCTAAAGGTGAGGCCATGTACACTGACCGCCCCGCCCACCTGCAATGCTATGCCGTATCCTTATGTTCTTTGGTGAACTGAACGTCCCACAGTCATCTTCCCATAGCAGGATGTGTCCTGATTGTTGTCTACCTGTCCCCATTTGAAGGGCATGTTTTATGTAAGCGTATTAATTTCTGTTACTACCAGGCCTATACGAAGCTACTTAAGCAATTTGCTCAGCTATTACACAGATTTTCACCTGAAGCAAAATGGCTTGAAAGGACACTATAAAAACTGTTTACTAACCCGTCGCTCATAGAGATACCCCACCCAAGGCCCCCAGGGGGATTTGATGGGTCTGTGTGTGGGCTGCCAGCTGAGATCTTTCTCTCTTCCGCTCAGGATGGGCTGTCAGGAGCGTGGTGGAGCTGGTTGACCTCTTCCCCACGCTGGCACAGCTGGCAGGACTGAAGGTCCCCCCACCCTGCCCTCATGCCTCCTTTGCCATCCAGCTGTGCACGGAAGGTTCCAGCCTGGTCCCATGGATCCGGGCCCCAGAGCGCAGGATCGACACGGAGGCCGTTGCATATAGCCAGTACCCCCGGCCCAGCGACCAACCCCAGGCTGACTCGGACTTGCCGTCCTTGCCTGACATCCGCATCATGGGTTACTCTGTGCGCTCCTGGGACTACCGCTACACACTGTGGGTGACCTTTGACCCAACTCACTTCCAGGCCAACCTGTCGGACATCCATGCCGGAGAGCTGTACCTCCTGTGGGAGGATCCGGGACAAGACCGCAATGTGTATGACAGCAGCGAGCACGGCGTCCCCTACGGGAAACTCAGCTCAGTGCTCCCGTGGAGAGACGTGCTGAAGCAACACCTGCTCTGTTTCCACAAAGGGTTAAAACCTGAAGGGATGTTTTAACACTGCACTGCATGGCGGAGAAGCATGACATCCCATGCAGGGAGGCCATGTTAAAAAAAAAAAACTGACGGGATCATTACACAATTCTGGACTTGCCTTACGTAACGAGGGAACAAGAATAAGGGAGGGAAGCGGGGAATGTAGCACAGGAACAAGATCAGAGAGAGAATAAGGGGAACATAACATAAGGGAACAAAAACCGAGAGCGAATCCGGGGAACAAAAGGGAGCATGAACAGAGAGAGAATAAGGGGAACATAACATAAGAACATGGGAGCATGAGCACAGAATAAAGGGAAGGTAAGAATGAGGTACTTTGGGAGCAGTTTGTGTTCCTTCATTCCATGCAACAGTGCTGTGTAATGGAGCGGCTAAGTGCATCGACACGTCTGACGCACGCTGTGTGTCGGGGGGGGTTCACTGCTTCTCACAATAGCAGCTTTCATGAGAATCGCTCAGGGTGCAGAAAAACCACATCACACAGCAGCCGTGCACCTCCACCTCCCTGAACCCGCCACCCCCTTACCTCTCATTCTCGATGGTACGTCTCACATTTCACTCAGCACCTTGTGAAAACCACCCGCCCAGGTGACCGAGGCTCCCCGTGGAGACTAAGAATGTGAACCAGATCCGATCCTGGACCGCTGGTCTCCCCACACCAGGTCACAGGGGCCCGGTATCAGCAGTGGTAATGAGCTTAGGTTCTGGCACTGTGTTCTCCTCCGTAAACATCATGTCAGCCACGTTCGTCTTGATGCTGCCTTGTGCAGTTTTTGTTTTGGGGGCGGGCCGGCTGGGTTCCTGGGGCGCGCTCAGTCATGCGTGGTGGCAGTGGCCGGCGGCCGCAGAGGCGGGATCAATGGCCGTGGCGCTTCTTGCTGAGCAGATGCATCTCGGAGTGTCTGGTGCAGAAGATGGATGAGGCTGTCAGAGAACAGAAAGGGGAAAATGATTTAACTTGGAATAAAGTCTTATTTTGTCACGTCACTGTGCTGGCTGCTCTCTGCTCCTGCGCAGACTCACTGAGAGTTTGTAGCAGTTACTGCTTTTGTTTTATCTCTGAGACACTAAGGCCGTCTGCTGGTACATTGCAGTTCCCCCCGTTTAAAGACTGTCCTATAGGCAGCTGACTAGGGTGCCGCCTTCTGAGGGTGCTGGGTATTGGGGGTGGGGGGCTTGCCCCTCTTGTGTCTGTAGACCTGCTCTGCTCCATGCCGCACGCCACCTCGCCAGTCGGCGTCCTGCGGATCACGCCATTGCGAATGTGCTGCGGGCAGGACGTTCTCCGGCTGCCCTGAGACAGCCTGCACCTCCGGCTCTGCCAGGAAGGCCGTGCTGCCAGCTGGGCCTGGAAAATTCCAGTGCCTGAGAGCCGGCCGGAGATGGATCCCAGGACTGATTGAGGCTGATATTTTAATTGCTTCCATCAAAGCAGGATTCTGCTTTACTCTGTCCAGTTCTGTGTCCATGTTTTTCATTCCCGTTCAGCTTGTGCGGCATCCACTTGGGGGGGTGCGTGTTGGGGTTTGAATATATTATTTTGAGTTTTCGGGGTGGCGGGGGATTAACCTGTTGTTCGGCATTGCTTACATGCTCTGCTGTTGGGTCACACAAGAAATATTTTTTTAGATGATATTCAGTCTATGGGATTAAAATTCCAGCTGCTGTTAGAGAACATAGAGGAGGGCAGGATGATGGAAGCCAAGACATCTTAGCTTGAATGAAGGCAAAAAAGCAAGAATAACAACCTTCACGCTTTACGGTGTTACATACACAGGAGGCTTTGTGAAGCTGGTGAGACACTGGCTTAAATGGCCTCCATTCACAAATACATAGAAATGATGACAATCTTAGCAAGCAGAAGCTTCCAGAACATTCTGGCAACGTGTGTATTGAGGTGGTGATACTGATCTATCTTCAGGAATCACCCCGTTCATCAAGTGATGCATCCAAAGAAAAGTGCAAATGATGAGAGTCTAGATGATATTTGGAGTACAGGCAGGATTCCTGTGAGTGTAAAGCGTAAGAAGGTACAAGATGGCAGTGTCTGTGTCAGAAGAGTAATGTGAAAGTGGAGACTCCGGGAAGATCAAGGTAAATTTGCTCTGAGGAGAAGCTAAGGAGCAGCCAGAGAGACAAGTGATGGCCGATTTTCAGGGCCAAGAAGTGATACTCGGTGGCGGTTAGCCAGCATTGCGAGCAAAACGGGCAGGATTCTGGTGTCCGCTCCATCGCAGCAGCTCTGCAGGACGCAATGGACATGCGCAGTGAATAGAGAGGGTGGGTATAAACTCATTTAACTTAATATCTTTTAAAATGTCATGCTTTGTAATTGATGCCACATGGCTTATTGTTCTGCAATGGGTTACCCCTCCTGATGAGAGCATCACCCGTTCTGCTCGTGATCCGATTGTCGCGTGAGAATGTGGGACTGGGCCTTTCTATGGACTGCTGTCCCATTACATCACACCCTTATTTAGCTGATGTACAATTAAAAAGCAAGATCAGCCTGTCTCTGGAACAGCCCACGGGCCCAGTAGTGTGATCTTTCTTCCTTTCTTGGGATTTGAAATTAGGCCTTTCTGATTACAAACAGCATCCTTGCCTGCTGAGCTACACCCCCACAATAGCTTGCTTCTTTTTAGAGTGGGCACTGCGGTGATTCCTGGACTTAGGCTGACTGTTTGGAATATATGGACATCACTTAAGGCTAGTGTTCGAGTTGATAACATGGTTTTATATTCTTAATCCCGCCCTGATGGTCTGGTTTGGAGGCATGCTTACAGCCTGCAGGATGCATTCAATCTTCTCTTCGTCGCCACACATTCAATTCTGGAAGGAGCTGCTGAAGTAGCTAACAGACCATAACATCATCTTGCTGCTGGTTGTATACGAGAGAGAGAGAACTACATTATTGTCGTGTCGATTTTTATTAGTATTTCATTTTACGTCTCACTCTATTCTGAATGGTTTTCGTGCCAGATGTACACAACTGACTTAATCACTGCAGTTATCATTTTCAGTTCATTTGCTGTAAACCTGTCTGTGATAATTTATGGCGAAGTGAAGATGTGACTGTGACCACAAAACCCGTCTTGTCACAGTCACTGAGGGGCCCTCACAGAGTGTTAGAGCCCTGTGAGGATCGGAGGCCTGTGGCAGGACACCTCTGTAATGGTACATGTGGTGGGGGTGGACGGTCATGGTTGTAGAACCTTTAAGGAATCACCACCAGGATCTGACCACCGCAGGACAAGGCGTCCTGGCTGGGGTTTGGATCGGCCGGCATCACTAATGGGTGTCCTCATTAGCTATTGGCAGATGCGTACATTTATTTCAAAATTCTCTGCAGGATGTCTAGCTGAACTGGCGATGAATATAGCCGGAATAGTTACAGATTTACGCCGTGACATAGATGGAAATTGGGAGGGCTTAGATGCAAGGTCTTGCTGGAGGTTTTTCTTGGGGCTGGTGGGGTTGTCTTGGTACGGCCACCTCCCCCCCCCCCCGAGGAAAGCCGACACGCTCTGTTTACACAAAGCTGAATGTGGCACCCATAAAAGACAGCTGGGCTGCGTTAGAAGCCGGTCTGTGACCCATTACGCATGCAATCAAAGGCGCTTTGAAGGTGCGTGCGTTCCCTTAATTAACCCAGAATCCTGTGACCATTGCCTTTCGTTGCCTGGCCCTGAGTCGTACCTCATAAAAACGTATCCCACAGCGAGACCAACCTGCCGAAAATCCAAGCCCCACCTTGTTTATCACCAACATTCATACGCCCCCATCACTCTGCGCTTTATTGTCATTTGTACAAGTACAATGAAATTCTCGCTTGTGTACATCGCTGCAGACATCAACAACATATTATGACGAAGATCAATAAATAACAGAAGAGTGGGAACAATATTGTAGATACAGCACACACAATGGATACGATGTACAGTACATGTAATATTTACAATATACAGCTATATAAAAACAGGATAACAAGGTGCTGATGAGCAAGGGTTAGTAGAGTTGTGTGTTGGACATGGTCTGAAGAAGGGTGCAGTGATGTGCAGGTAGTACTACCTCTGTCTGGGGGGGTCCAACTGAGGGTTTGTTAAGGCCCTGCCTATAAGTGCTATAGCGTCTGCCTGACAGAATCTGCACTGGACAAAGTATAAGCCGCGGGACCTGTAGCAGACTTGCTGCCTTTTACAGAGATTCCTGCCCCCTCTCTCTCACCTTCGCTAGGGGAAGGCCCCGAGTGTCCAAACGGAAGCTCTGTCCTACAGCAGCAAGCTGCTTTCTTCACTATCCAGTTTCTGCTATTAAAATGAAGGCTCTTTTTGCCGTTTGTATAAGTGCTGTGGATGCATTGGAATGTGTTCATTTTCACGTCTCCCATCGTATTCTCCCCTTCAGGATGTGCACACAGGGTCAGCCATCACTCAGGTACCCTTGGAAAAGTTCCCCCAAATGGGATGGAATTCCAAGCCCTACATGCAGAACACAATGAATTAACAGTCCCTCACGTAACCAGTCAGCTCCCCGTCACATTGGCATACACTGCTGGCTAAATCTAAAAAAATCAGTTAACAATTCACCCCAATCACATTACTAATAACAAGTAGACTTTTTCCCCTTGTGGTTTCATCTTGACGCACATGCAGATGTTCAGAAATAAGAAAATAAATAATAAATACTTTTAATTATTGAGTAATTTCGCAAGGTGACACCGTGTAAATGACTTAGCCGTGTTGTGTCTCGAAGATTCTGCCTGACCTTCGCCGTTACTTATCTTATCAAAGACACAAAGTCAAACAGGCACCTCAGAAGTTGAGCGGGTTACAGCAATACCAAGAGGTCAGCCCCCCCGATGGTTCAACACTGAGTGGGAATCCACTTGCATCCCCAGGTCTCCAGTGCCAGTCCTGCTGCGATTGTCCAGCCCGGTGGACACTGGGGTGAGAGGGGCTCTGTGCCTCCCCTGGTCAGGCAGTTTTCCGGGAAGCTCGGAGGCAGAGCCATAAAATGTGCCGATAACGACCTCAGGGAGCTGGAGTGGGCCTCATCTGGCACCTAGCCCCCTAAAAACGGCACTGGCGGAGGATGATAACAAGAGGCCTGGAATTAAAGTGAATCTCTCCCAGAGGTGCTGCTGTTGGACTCTTTAACACACTCCGGCACATTAACGGTAATGAAACACCCATACATCATGCTGCATTACAGGAAAGCTATGCCCTTCCTATTTAAACACACTGTTAAGTGACCGTTGCATTGTGAGCGAGAGCAGAGACCTCACCTTGGTACGGGGCAAACTGCCTTACTGGGGGCTGGATGCAAAGCCTCAAACAGGGTCATCGAGGTACAATACAATTCTTCCGTGCATATCCTCCTCATAGGGTACAAAATGAGAAGATGACAAGTTTGCAGTACTGTACAATAAAAATAATAAATACATATATATATAAAAAAATGGAATACCTTTGTTTTACATGGTGACATGTTAGAGGACATTGTGGACAGTTTAGCTGTGGGTTGCAATCTGGCATCTGCACTGTTTAGCGTTTAACGTCAGTTTGTTTGCTTGACAAACACACATTGAGTAGTACATCTCCAAAAGTGAAGAATGGGTGTTTAATATGAAAACGTGCCACGAGTTGGTGATGTGGGTGAGCGGGAACAGGGTTCCGGAGGGGGGGTGCCTGCGGTGACATGTTGGGTATGTCATCTCGCTGATCCATCCTTCATGTTGCATGAAAACTGTTTGTCATCTCATGTGGCTTCAGGACCCGACTGTTGTACCATTGGGAGGGACATGACCTGTGATGATTTTGGTGTGATATCCAAGCTTTAGATAAACATTGATGATGGTAGAGATCACTTCTGCTTAGCAAATGAGGCAGCATATGGCCTTGAATGCCTTGGCTGTGACCAGAAGGCTGCTGGTTCGAGTGCCGCACTCAGCAGAAGCATGTGACTTTTGGGGCCTTTATTATGGTTCTTAACCCCACCCCCCAGTTTCTCCAGGGACTGCCTGACCCTGCTTTCTCAAATAATTATGATGCTTTGGATAATTGTGTCTACCAAATAAATTTTATGTAAATGATAATTTCATATTTTTTCAGTCAAGCCGTTCCTGCTCTTGGTTGTTGAGAGCTACAGAATAACAGATACTCTGATTCTTAAATTTAATTTATTGTAATTTCCCACGATAATGAGACAGTAAAGCTGCATCGTTATGGCTAAACAATTTTTGCCATGACACGTTTTTATTCGTTTCTTCTGAATGAGAAGGCCACACAAAAAGCACATTTGCTGTTTTTCCAGCATATCACTTTTCTTTAAAACTATCGATTAATTAGCCTGCTATTTTAATCACAATGACCTATAGTTTAAATATAAAAATCGAGCTGAAACAATATTCGGTTTTGCCACTAATTAGGGTTGGCAGGTTTTGTATTTTATTTTCAACATTTTTTGTTAACAAGTGCAGAGCAAAAACATATTTTTGATCTATTATGAACTCATAATATGACAGAAATATTGTTGCTTAATTTAACAGTTTCATACTGTTTATGAGCTTTTTAACCCCCTGCAGCGAGCTGGGTCTCCATGATGAATGTTTGTCCATGTTCAGTCCCAGCAGAAGCTCATTTAAATAGATAAAACTTAAATCATTATCGGGTTTGATTGAAAGGCACACAAACCGGACTGATAATTACAGAGCAGGGGATGCCGGTGGATCCACGCTGAGGTTTGCTTTGAGTTCACGTGTGATTTTTTGAAGTGTAAAGCCAAACACAAACAGAAGCCCCGGAGCCGTCTATCGTGAGTGTGGAGTGAAGGTGACCCTCATGATGAGCTCGGGGTCAGTCGCGGCTCCAAAACGCTGCTTGCTTGCTTGATGACGGCAACGCGGTTTTATGGATGCGCGCTGAGAAAGAGCCGCGGTTTAAAAACGGCTGTAAAATGTTTGATCTGTAGTTCGATCGCCCGTCAGAGGATGGACTGACCTGTCAGGCATCCACAATAAAAAGATATTATGGCATGGAGCTGGCATGTTGGCATTAAAATCATCCTCCCCTCTCTGCCCCCCCCCCCCCCCCCCCCCCCCCACCCCCCCCACACAACAACCCCGCCCAGGGGTGGAAACCCACCCCCCCCCAAACACCAACAAGAAG
>JABFDZ020000002.1:21072190-21086857 GCA_019775955.2 Pollimyrus isidori
CCGCCCCCAATAATCAAGTCCCTTTTAAAGTGAGAAGAAAATCAGGAGGTACCTTGCTCAAAGGGTCACAACGCCATTGACCTGCTTTACCTGTTTTCTTTCTTTGAAGACGTACGTGCACTATCGCTAATTATATCTATTAATTCATATTTCTCTTAAGCTATCATGCAGAGGAATGAGCTTGCATGGCCTGGAATAAAATGTGGAATAAAAGCTGGCATAGGATGCCACATAGCCTCTTTGCAGGGTAGTGTGCAAGCTGCTGTCAGATGGGTGAGGTGCCCCATAGAGGGCCGCTGAGGGTGGCGCGTGCAGACTCCTGCCAGATGCAGTGGGAAATGTCCACGAGATGGTGGCATTTCTTTGGCAGAGACAGATAGAGGGGTCACGGGCTAGTCCATCAAGCCACATGCACACACTTCTCAGGCCAAATGAAAAATAAAGACACCCCCAAGGGACTAGTAGCCTACATATACTGTAGGATTTATAAAAATGGAAATCTTAAAATGATGCTTGATAATGATATAAGTTTATGGTTTATTTCAAAGTTTTTTAACCTCTTATTATAAAATAATCCATAAAGCTGTTCCTTCCTGATCCCTGGACCTTTAACAGACCACCTACACCACCTGACCTCCTGCAGACCACACTGCAATCTCAGAGGAGACTGGGTCATCATGCTGCTCATCTCTTCCTGTCGGTGATGGCCGTGCGTTAAGGATAATCAGCCTGATTCGCATCAGGAAGGACCAACCGCCATCAGAGCATGAGAGGCGCTTGACTCTCTCACTGACCAAGTTTGAAGACATGCCCAGAATCTGCCAGCCGGCAATGGCGACAGCAAGGTGGATTCACCCAAGTGTTTCCTGACATTCCGCTCGCTTCGTGAAGTTGCCGTCAAAGAGGTCATATTAACTCCAACGCTGGGATTACACACTATGCTTTTGCTGATCCCCTGGTATGATTGGGTGCCAGACAACAGCAAGAGTCTCTAGGGAGGGCAAAACTATGGTACGTACAGGAGCCACGTGGCATAGTAACACCAGCAGGGGACATGCTGACTGAGGAAGTGGACTGACTGAGAAAACATTAAAATGGTTCAAATCCCAAAAGATTTCCCTGTCCTCCTCCCCCAACTTAACTACAGCGTAATGATTTCCATTTGAACAGCAGGAAAACCTCAAAGTGATGGGATGAAAGTAATCACTAATCGTGCACTAGAGAGAGCATAAGGTGGGTGTTTAAAAAACTACTATAGATAGAATAAGGTGGATGAAACACAACGTATGGCAGATAATGAGACACGCAGTCCAACAGTATGCTTTATATAATGGACTTTCCAGTGACTCCCTCAAGTAAGCACTTAGCTGGTAGAGGTGTAAGTGTCAGTGAAGAACAAGCAAATCAATCTATACTTCAGTTAAACTTAAAAGTCTAAAAAAGATGTTTTACATATAAATTTGCTGCAGGCTAAAGCTTATTCAAATCTGTAGGATTCCATTTTTCAGGTCTTGATTTCTTATATAGTTATTGTAATTCATTGAATGAATATTGTTTGCTGAGGAGAAAACATCAAATCTGTCTTTGATCTATTGAAGATTAAGAACATCCCACAGAAAAAGCAATATCACAGAAATACAAAATAACAAGCACTATTTAAAAATATGTTAGTCACATTTTCCAAATTACTTTTTAAATTTGCACAATTTACATTGTATGTGTCTCAGGGTGTTTAAAAGAATATGTTTATGCGAAAAATTCTGTAGAGATTTCAGTAATGAAAATGTGTTGAAAGTCAACTGCGTTTGATACGACTCCTGAGGCGGCTTCCCTGTTTGCATGTAAATGCGTGGCGGGTCTGAAATGCGCTGTGCAGAAAGCGCTGAGCGGCCGGCCCACACTGAAGCCTTCTCCCGAGCGCACTGAAGCAGAAACAGGGCTGCAAGGCAGGTTACTGCAGAAACGGCCAGCGGCCCGAGCAGAGTCACGCTCGAGCAGGGTCAAGATGTTTCCCTGGCAACATGCTGAAAAGTCATTCAATTTCTTCAAGAGTTCCCCTCCCTCCCCGTGGAATCCAGAAATGAGCAAGAACCAAAATAGTATGGAGTGATGAAGGGGGAGGTAAATTGTGCAAGAGGAGAATGGACTTTAGAAGCGTTACCACATGTCGTTCGGGTTAAACAATGCCCCCGCTGGAAGGTTTCATGCTTGAATAAACAGGTGACACCCTGACAGATTTGGGCAATGAATTGGGCCTGATTCGGGGCCCCTTTTCCTCCTAATCACACTGGCCTTATCCAAGACGGCCCATGGGGTATTAGGGGTGTTAGATATTATGAATAACATACTGAGTAAGTTGTTAGGTGAACGAAGGTCAAAGTACAAACGTGCTTTATTCAAATTGATTTTATTTATAATCATTATTTATCTTAATCTGTGTTAATCTGTGTTGTTTGTGAATGTATGCACCAATACTGCCAAAACACATCCCCAGTGCATGCAGGTGTACCCGGCCATTACAGTGAATTCTAATTCTGTAGAATGAGCATATTAATAATACAGTGTAAATATGTGGAGGGCAGGGTGCAGCTCATGCCCTTTATCTCCATGGCGTTCCAGTGCAATCGTGCAGACTGGGTACCAGGAAACCTCGTGGTGCTAATGAAATCAAACCAGGACACCCAGTGAGTCAGAATCGATAGCAGCTCTCTCACATCAAAGCCCCCATAGAAGGTCAGGGCACTGCGGTGCCATTCTGGATCATTCTGTATAACACAGCCCCTGCTGGTCTGATGTTGACAAATGATCCCGCTTAAGTTCTTGGGTGTTTCGGCCCCATTACAGTAGGCGATATTAAAAGGGATGCTGTCCCACCACAGCCACCTTAACTTTTTCCCCTATAATGTGATGCTTTGTTTCCTGTTATTCTTCTCATCTGTGACTGTTACAAAAGTCTCGTGTTCTGATCCCTTACAAAATCCCTCGTCTGAAGAGACTATGTTCCTGTCTTCATCAGGAGGCCGTATTCATTCCATTTTCTTTCCGGCAAATGGGAACTGTAGCTCGAGAATCATCATAAAGTCCTCAGGTTCAAAAACAAAACATAAAGAGAACTTTAGCAAGTCAAACTGCAATAACTCAGAATACTTGGAATAATAAAATTAAACAGCATTAAATGCAGCTGGAGAGACTCACAGGGATACTGGCGTGTTGTATGTAGCCAAGCAAGCTCTTTACACGCGGCGGGTGGGAGAGAACCCCCTTCATGCAGGATTCTGATGAGTTCTTGGGGGTGTAGCGCACCCAGGACCCCTGCTGCCCCCTTGGGGCTGTGATCCTGAATATATTCAATCACAAGACGGCGAGCAGTCACAGACGCGTAAATGAAGCCATCAGACTTGAACTATAGTCTATATTAACCACCTCTTGCAGAGATTAAATGCAATTTTGTTGTTTCATTTCAGGCTCAGTTCAGTCCTGGGCCTCACCAGCTGTCTGTTGTCAAACGAGCAGAGGGGTGATTGGTTCTGTGTCAGTGCTCATTGTCCTCGTTCCCAAGATCTATACCCCTTCATTAAAAAAAGCTAATTTTTTTCCCAGAAAGTTTTTTTCCAAGCATCGACAGGCCGCTATGGTCCCTCTCCAGTGACAGATGCATTTTTGCCTCAAGCAAATATAACAAATAAATAAATAAGACAGCAGCTGAAACCAATCATATTTCCACAGAAAAATGCAGCGCAGGCGGGTTTACGGACAAATAAGCGCTCTTGTTGGTTTCTCAACCTTTACGCCACAACGCTGACCTCAGCTCAAGACCTAATTAAAAATTAAAGGATTTCGTCTGACGCCTCTCACTTTTCCAAAGTCCCCTGGGATTTCTGCCAATTAAATTATGAACAAGGGCCGCAGGAGTAAATGACTGTATTAGTATAATCGCACCCCTAAATAGAACAGGAGCGCAGAAGGCGCAGGAATTCCTGAATTGATTTCTTTGTGTTACATATGGGGCGTGAAATGTTTTGCAGTAATGAAGCCCAACACATGAGTAGAAAGTGTAATCCATTGATCGTTTGTGAGTAAGAGTGCTGTCCACCAGGGGAATGCTGGTCTGAGAGAACATGTGGGTTTCCAGAAGCCTCTCTACCGCTCAAACTCCTCCTCGGGCTACCCGTCATTACAGATTTGTCTCTGGGGAGCTCTCTGGGAGTCTTTTATTCTCCCTGATTTGTTGTCCTGAGCTTCTTGATTAAGTCGTAATCCTCCATTGGGTATAAAGAGCTATAACTTTAGTGGTTCAAATCTGACCCTGTGACGAGGCACTAGGGTTGGAGCTGAATCCACCAGCACGGAGTACTGCTCACCCCCAAGAATGGCGCCATCTCTCCAGGACTGAGCACCAGGTCACTGCTGCCCCTTTAAGGGTGTGGAGCCCCGCCTCCACTACAACTGCCAGGTGCCACTGGGGTTTTTGCAAAACCTGTTTTAAAGATCAGCAACAAACAGTGTGCTTCTGTGTTGAAATGCAGTGACCTTTGGGGGTTTTAAGCAGTGTCACCTCCAACTTGCTGGCTGGAGTGCCTATGAGCCGGGCCAAGATCCCACATCTCTACCCAGAACAACACGGAGACAGCTGTCTGATAGCATTGTACTGGCTCCTTACTGCAGAAGAGGCCTCCTGAAACACCCTAAGATCCTGTAACATGAGCACAGAAATCAGGTCGGTCTCTGCACTTATTAAGGTGGCATTTGGTTGAACTTATGACCTACCTTGTTAGGGTATCATCTGTAGTCCCAAGACACTCATCTTTTTAATTCATACAGGAAGAGCTCTACTGCCTAACATAAGCAAGTCAAGGCTTCTTTCTCCAGATCGGACAACTCGCAGAGCCATCCAGGAATTTTTCCGGCAGATTTGCGCAGAAACATGTCTTTTAGATTAACGTGGTGAAGTTACGACTCACGCTCCGCTCAAGAATGTCTGCCCGGGACCAGTGGCCCTCTGTTGATGCTGGCTCACAGTACAGCTGTCTTGGAACAAGTAACTTTTTAAAAAACCCATCCCAGTGGATGTCCTTCTGCCGCTCAACCCAGACGAAGACTCTACACTCTCTTGTTTTTTTTTTTTTGCCTTCACCTGTGAGTTTCATTCCGGAGGTTTCTGTTAAAGCGGTTGTCTGGGAACGAGAGGCTTTGAGTCTTGGGGGAATCCGGATGCATGAGTTTATTGGCAAGAACGCAGGCCTGCAGGTTTTCTGGTAATTGCTTTGGTTTCCATACCAGAAAACTCCAGGGGCCGACCACCCCCCCTCCACCCCATATCATCTTTCATGCCTCCCTTTTTCACTCTTGGAGTCAGTATTCCCGATCCGGATTTTCTCCTGCAGTAACAGCATGGAGGATTCGGAGTTCTCTGCGGGAATTTAAAGGGCTCTTTGTGCATAAAGCAGGGAGGCTTCTTTTTGGTTTTATTTAAATCCAGAAACAAAAATATTGAAATTGGCTAGTGGTGTCGAGGCTGTTTCCTTGCTGTTTGTTTTTAGTTCAAAGTAAACGGTTCCTCCCCGTGAATTATTACTTGCCACGATGCCCAAACGTGTTTGTGTTGGGAGCATCAACCCTTACTGGCCTTGACACTAATGCAGATGAGAGCTGAAGGCACTGCTTTTTGATGTTTCTGCTTGTGAAGTCTTTTTTGGCGTTCAGAGTCGGACTGGCGTCAACGTGCCTCAGTCAGAGAGCAGACACACGCCTCGTGGCTTTGATGTCTCTGTGTGAAGGAGTGTCCGTCACCGGTGTGCGGGATGACATGTCAATCTCTGGGCTGGGATTAGGCTGTGACAAATCTGTGCAGACCACTCATCAGCCTGGTGTGCTGTCATCTTGTTTTGTGCTCGTCACCATGACCGCCTCTGCCATTGCTCAAGCCTGACTTTCTATACCCCCGAGGTGAGTTTGTGAAGGTTCTAACCAGTTATGTCCTTCATTTTGAGTGTCTTTGGACCCGAAAAAAAGTAACCTTCATTCTGTGAACACTGAATGAAACAAAAACGATTCACCATATTCCATTGACCTTACTGATCCTTATCATTCCAGAACACAGGACATCACATTTATAGGCTTCATAGATACATTTTTAAGATCTTTGACCTCATTTCTACATGGTCTCAATCCTGCCATGGGAACATGTACAGTATGAAGACAACAGAACCAGTTGGTATCATGATCCATTACATCCCCATTAAGCCCCAGCCACATCATGTGGAGGGCACCAGGATATCTATCTCAGACATATGGCGACACAGCCATCACACACAACTTACACAGAGCTCATTTCACAAGTAATTGTACTTGTAAAAAATCAAAGAACTAATTAACAGCACCAGCATTTATAATGTTGTATTTTCACAGCTGGACCTGAAACCTGCTTTGGTTTAACTTGTTTACTTGCCCTAACGTTTTGGGAAATGTCTGTCTTATATTCTAATAACTTCACGGACCTTAACAACATTTTAAATGTTTCCAGATGGCCTGGAAAGTCTCAGTACCGAAATGTAACTTGATTCCTGCAACGATGCACATGGGCTGAAGGTGCCGTAACGATTACTCTGAATACTCTGAGTTTCCTGTGGGGAATCTAACAGTAGATGCCCACAGGCTATGAACGCTAGCGTGATGACAGGCAACATCACCAGTGGCTAAACTTCTTGTAGATGTAACCACGACGAAGCTGGTGGTCTGGCAAAGGATGACCCATGAGGCGAGGATGGTGGGAGCTGCCCTATGGGATTCTGATATTTTGAGCCCAAGCTGCATGGGAATCAGTGGGCTGCTGTTATTTGTCATTCGGGTGATTTGCTTTGGCGCATGTCTGCCAAAACAGTTGGCTGACATTCTGTTCGTCACGTGTCCTGGAAGACCGTTGTCAAAGCCTGCATGGGGAGATGCCGCACGAGAAGCACGGCCATGCAGCCTTGCCCCTCGGCCTGACTGCAGCCCCATAGCCCTCAAAATACAGTCTCCATAATATTATGTGAAATATTACTCCGGGTAGAATTTCATTTATTGTATCCTGGTTCATTTTGTTTAATTAAACCTTTCATCATGATTGGAATCATAATTTTTTTCTCTAATTATTAGATAATTGACCTTTAAGATAGTAGCCATATGACCTTGGTATATAAAGTCTATCTGAAACTTCTTGCTGGAAAGCTACATTCAAGCCTGATGGTTTTAGCTAAAGCCTTTAATGAAAGCTCACTTTTAACCATGAAATTATATGTGTTATGTAACCTTGTCAGTGGGGACTTCATGCATAGGGTGATGATGTTCTTATTCATTGACTACAGAGTCCATTAGGTGTCACGATTATTAAAACTACCATTCTCAATCCCAACAAGGGTGAGAGCTCATTTAAAATAAGTAATTAGGAAAAGTATCCAGACAGGCAGATGTTCTGTTCTGCAGTCTTGTTCCAGACATAGGGACACTGGTAAAAACATCAAGTCAATTCAAGTGGGCTTTATTGTAATACCATCCATATACAGTTTACAGTGGCGAGTTATTGGTGGTGGGGGGGGGGACCCTGAGGCTGGAGGGAAGCACTGGAACTGTGGTGATGTGTGGACTGGTGGGAAGGCAAATCTAAACCAACAACACACTTACCATCCACGGAAGCTTCAGAGATCTCAGCCATCTCAGTTGATAAAGCAGATTTTCCAATGAATGCACCTCGTGAAAATCAAATATCTTCATGAAAAAGTGGTGCTTTGTGTGACTCAGCTGGTTTGGACCCTGTACCTGTGATCAGAAGCTCACTGGTTCAAATCCCAGGTTGGCAGAGTGATCTCTAAACTCTTGAGCAAGGCCCTTAACTCCTAGGAGCATGAAACACTGGATAAATAGATGCGATGCAAAAAGCATAATTCTCGGTATAATGCAATGTAGTCTGAGGTCCCTTCCAGAACCACAGAAAAATCAGTCGGTGTATTTGTGGTACAAGGAAAACGAGCCACAGGACTCAGGCAGAGAAGAGGACGGGCCACTTTTTATGAAAGACTACCCAGGGGCTCAATCTGACAAGGTCTGCAGGGGAGAAGGTGGCCTTGTGCAGGCAGTGTGGAGGGGAGAGGGGCGGGGCTCCTGCCAGAGGTCACGTCGCATGTTTTGTTTGTCAGTAGACAAACGATAGGCCCACATCTGGAACAGCTTGCTGAATAAATAACACATGACAGTTCATGCTTCACAGGCCTGCGTCCAGCCAGCGGGGTGGGGAGGGGTGGGGGGCAAGGGGGGAGAAACACAGTCTTATTATAACCTCGGAAAGCTCGACACATGTCAGAAAAGCCCATTCTGGTGGCGGGGGCTGGCCGCAGAGACGGGAAAAGCTGTTTTTTGTCAAGTGTGAGCTACAGCGAGGCCATGGGGGTGTCTGTGTTTTTCAGGGCTGAAACTGCCCTCCCCAGCTGGGTCTTAACTGATCCTGGGAGTCCTTACTTAGCTGACAGCGTCACCCCGTTGGCCGTAGCTGAAACCTTTCAGGCTTCCTCCAGCATCTCCGCCAGTCCCCCCCAATCTTTCCTGCTATGTACTGCATCAGGTGCAGGGACCAGCGTGGCATTAGATGCTGGCGAGGGGGGGGGGGGGTGCTCTCTCTCTCATGCTGTAACTTACATGCTCATGTTGCGTCAAACTGGCGTGAGGAGCCGCCTGTGAAAAGTCTTGTGGCCCGGAATCGTGCCTCGGCTGGCAGAGTGCAGCTTCATTAAATTAGCAAAGGAGGACACTTACCATGTAAATTTATGGTAATATTTCAGCATTAGACAGTAATTACCGTTAACTGCTCACGCCGTGCTCTTATTAGAGGAATTCTAATGGGACCTTACACACATTTTCGGCTGCTGTGAAATATCCCAGACTTGCACGACCGTGACGGACGGTCAGGGATGAACTGGAAGGGGGTGGGAGGACTTTCCAATCCAGTATGTCCCCAGTGCTCCCTTCATGTCAGGCTGAGGCAGCGGGAGGCTGACAGGGGTTGAGGGTTCGAGAAATCCTGTCGGTTTAGGAAAGCCGTCAGTCAGGAAAGGAAAGGACACTGGCAGAGTCAAAAGGGGAGAACAGAGCGGCCTGCTGTGTAAAGTACAGGCATGGAAAAAATTGAGACCACTCGCTATTTTTAAACAAATCTGCATTTTTAAATCCTGGTTTAATTGTGCTTCTGCCGGCAGATGGCTATGCTGAGCAGCAGTATGCTTTGTAAGACCACAGTACCCAAAAATAAGGTAAAGTCAGAGACACAGGGAATGACCAGAAACCAGCCACGTAAAAGGCGGAAGCCACATTCTAATGCCAGAGATGACCGTTAACTTATCCGACTGTTTCTCAAGAATCGGAGGCTGACATCGAGTGACCTTCAAAAGGAATGGGAAACATTAAGTTGGGGTGTGAGGTGCACTGCCCGCACATTACCCAGGTCACTTAAACCCGTGTGCTAACATGTGAGTGATGAAACTTTAAAACTTTCAACAGTTGCTTGCTAAAATTCATTTAGAAATACCAAACAGGCCAACATAAATGGATGGTGAAGCTATCAATTGCCAACTGAAATATTATCATACCTTCAAATTTAACCTATGTTGCCTTCTGAGCAAAGTTTATGTGCCATTTTTTGAGTGGTATCCTTTAACAGAGTTTTAATTACTTAATTTAGCTATATCTTTCAAAATCTTTAATAAACAAACTGAATCAGGCTGTTTTTTACCGCATTTAAACATATTTCATCTACAAAGAAAAAAAAAAAGTCCCTAACTTTCCCAGCGAAATCACTTCCCCTAACCCTCCTGGGGGTTCTTGGTTATCATGTGCTTGTTGCTCTCAATCCTGTCGCCATGACGACGGGGCGGTAATCGCCATGGTGAGGATACGTTTTCCCTGCTTGCTGTCTCGGTGACCCCCCCACCAAGCAGCTCTCTGTGTCTTTCCTGTCTGGTTTTCAGTGTGATAGCATCTCTGCATTTTGAGTTTACATACCGGCTGCGTTTGATCATCAACTTGGGGAAAATGCTGACTTTATGTCCCAGTGATGTTTGGTGAGTCATTCCCGGCCCAGATCATGGGTTTCTAATTTCAGATTTACCCCCAGCCGGGCCGTGTGCCACAGCCTGCTGTCACTTTTCCATGAAGTGGGGGTGGAAACATAACTTTGACATCAACACCAGCGGGGTAACTTCTCTCCCCCGACACTCAGCGTGTCATGATCCAGCGGTCTGACAGCGGGGAGCTGAACCCATCTCCAGACACAGCGCTTTCCCCAGCCAGCTTGGCCTGGCCCGCTTCTCCAAGCGGTCGGCCAGCATGGGAACACAGGCCTGCTTGGGTGCTGTTCAAGTCCAAATCAGTCCGGCACAAAGCACCGAAACCTGGCATTGGTGAGGGGTTTAAATTCATGTAAGCAGAACCAGAACCAGACCAAAGGTATCATATCCAGACATTAGAGAAAGCACTGGCCTTTTACTGAAAAATAAAACCAGGTAGCTTGCTCTGATTTGTAATGTATAATCCAGTGCCTAAGGCTGTATCTGCAAATCCATTAGGAGACTGTCTGTAGATTATAAAATAATGAAGATGGATAGCAGCTCGGATGAATCATTTATTAATGTAATCCTGCAGCATCATCATATTAATAAGACAACGACCCAAAACTGGTAGGTAGACCATTGCCAGTTCATTTCACCTTTTACATTTGACCATTAATATTACTCTATTATTCATTCAAACAGATCAGTCTATCAGTCAAACAATTGATCCATCCATCCATTCATCCATCTATCCAGTCATCTTTCTCTCTGTCATTTCCCTTCCTCCTAGCATCCCATCGGTGATTATGTCATACCACAGCCTGTGTTGCAGGTGATGTCTCCATGGTCCTCGAAAGATCATCCCAACAGTGTCTGTGGCTAATAACATCCATCCTGGGGAAGGCGCTGTTGTATAGTTACCCAGGGCAATTAACTCGATAAATCTGAACTGTCGACAGGTCTGGCTGAGCGCCAGGAATCGGTGAACAAAGTGGGTCTCTGACACCTCATTTAGTGGATTATCCGGCAGGAGAGAGGGAAGCCCACCTTTAAAGACTCCTTCTGAAGAGTCTGCCGCGAGCCAGCGTGAATGAGACTCCATAAATGAAGGCACATCGCTGGGGCACGTTAAACATTTTGTAGATTAAAAAGAAGCAGTTAATTAGATAAAGGGTGAATTATGAAAAGCAATAACGTGCATCTCATTCATATGAAAATGAGGCTGTTAGTGATCTAAGAAACCTGGAAGTCAGAAGCTTTACACAAATGACCCCCCAACAATCACTATCGGTGTTATCGCACCTGCCGGTCCTCGCTGATGTCCATTAGTGTTGTAACTACGTTCCTCATGCCTGTGGACCAAACTGCCTGCCAGGACTGCAGGACAAAATGCCAAGTGCCCAGCCGATGTTTACCAGCTATTTAATCATTGGCCACCAATGACCGAACGCAACTGGGCAGATTTAGGGGATCCCTGGTGACAGGTGAGATCCCTGAGAATGGGGGGATCCCGGGTGACAGGTGGGATCTGTGACAATGGGTGGATTTAGGGGACCAATTTGGGGGATTCCTGTTGATTAGTAGATTAACAGGATTCCTGACAACTTTGCTAACTGAAAGTAAATTCATAGACATTAATCCTTGTTCATAACAGTTTTTTTATTTCATTTTTACAGAGACATTAAACATTTAAAAACAACATAACTACAGTTGATTTTTTTGTTCATTACATGAGACAGTTTTCTTATAAAATAAACATACAATAGGCAAAAAAATAAAAATAAAAAACTCTGCAAAGCTTGTGCAACACATCAGAAATTGAAAGCTAACCAGGCAGAAGAGTGTCTCTGTACATAACGCAATAAAAATGAACTCGTACAGCTATACATTAATGGGGCGATAGCATAACAGTTACCCTGCTCTGTACAGATACAAAAAAAAAAAACGAAAAAACGAAAGACTTCACGAGGGTAGCATGCCCACACAAAGACACCTTCCGTCACGGTCCTCGGCGTTTAGAGGGCTGGCCGTCACCCTGGCGACCTCTCGCCTCACTGGGTGCTGGGATTCCTGCTCTTCCCACCACTGAACATCCTCAAGGAATTAGGTAGCTTTTAGACATCACTATTAGACCCTGAGCCTCGGGTACTCAGATCTGCTGGAATGTCTGCGGCATCTGCAGGTGGTTATTATGGGATGCCTCAGCATAGAGCCACCGCCTGGCTCTGCTTTCACCTTATGAAGGTGTTACAAACACAAAGGAGGGAGGCGGACTCTGAGGGGTTCCACATAGATTTTGCATGGATTCTGATGTGGATCTCTTTCTCTAACATGTGTCAAAATAGGGAGGAATTCTTCTTTGGGAAAAAAGTGCCATGACTCTCAGCTCTGACTCTCGTAAACAGTGATCCCCAGTATTCACGGCTGTTCCAACTGCATCACACATGATGTTACTCTGTCCGTCGGCACTATTTGGCAGAATCAATGAGTGTCTGGTAATACATATAATGTCCCAGAGCAGGAGGTACAGCCATGGAAAGTAAATGTCTTTTTCACCATAAGAAAAGTTTTTGTTATCTATACACTTTTAGAGTATTATTACTTTCTTTCTTTAAAAAAGGAGGAAGATACAACGAAGAGAACGCACTCGGGATCAGGATGGAATGACCGGAAAGTTGAGTACACAACCAGATAGGATACATAACCGGATAGGTTACAGAAACTGGATAGGAAACAGAGGTGGATAGGCTACAGAATACCAAAGCTAAAGGGAGGTAAGATGTCACACATCTGCAAACGTTTCCAAGGCGACGGGGTTCCGAAGCAGTGGCTTCACTCAGTCCCGAGGGGCCCAGAGTGCAATTTATGTGGCACACTCTGTAAGACGAACGTATACAGACCATGAAGCACTGTAATGCACTGTACAGGTATTAACATGTCAGAGCGCCACCTGCTGGCAGATGCTGCGGCAGGTGCTCAGCTTCTCTTTGCATAACGCTCAGTTTTGGTGGGATGCAGATCAGCACAAATGACGCTCGCTCCCCGAAGCCTGAGGTGGCTCAAGGGGCCGGTAAATGCATAGGCTCTATCCCAGGGCCCTGGCACAAGCAGGCGCCCTCCCCACCCTGGGAAAAAAGAGAACGGTCAAACGTATTAAATCTGGACAATTTATTCTCTAGCCCCCCCCCGCTCATAAAATTTTAACACCAGTGTCTCTCCCCACCCCCTCCAATTGGTAAGCTCTACACCTCGTGCTCCCCCTTAGTCGGGAAGTGTTACCGCCTGCACCCCACATGTCAATGAACAAATTATTGATGCTCCGTTGTTTTTAATTCCCTCTCGGTTCTCTTTCGGCTCACAGAAAAACTCAGGAGGTCTGCGTGGGGGCTCAAGACAGTTTCCCACAGGCATGACTGTGCCCTGGGGAGCTTCCTGTGGTTTGGGGTGCATCACGTCCAGCTCAGCGGACACCGAACATGTGATCCGTGAACCTAGCCAGGCCGAATCTGCAGTGGGACTCGCAGAAGCATGGGTGACATCGGGGGCCTTAGCCGGCCACCGTGCCATCTTATTTTACGGCTATTAACAGGTTAAGCACCACCTACAGCTGCCCAACCGGACACCGCTGTCCATGACATCCGAACTTCACCAGCAGACGGGAAGGGAGAACATAGTTGCCGTCATGAAGTTTGCATCACAGAGTGCCTGGAGAGCAGAACCACAACTCTGAAGATGAGGGGGGGTGTCATTAAACACGGCTGGCTTTGTCATGCTTCTTCTGACATTTTTAAGACATTAGGCTCTTTTAAGGGGGGCAGATGTACCTCCAATTTCTTGCTACCACCTCAGTATTAAGATCCGTTGTCCATGATTGCATTATCACCTTGGAAAGAGGGCAGTGACCTGCAGACGATCCCGCTACTTGTGGGCGCCGACCTTCACTCACACCAATACATAAGCGATGCACAATCGCGCAGATACGCTGGTACATTTACCTGACCGCATCTACGAACACACCGGTGCTACAGGTATCAAAAGAACAGAAAAGTTAACGTTAAGAGAGACTTCAGACTTCAACAGCAAAAGTGCACTCACAAGAGGCAGACTTCTAAGGTTAATACTGCGAGGTCACCCAATCCCCTGTCAAAATTATCCAATTATATTGAGCAGAGCGGTCCTCCTTCAGCCAATTAATTTGCAGAGTCACCACCTTGAGTTATGCGCCGGTGCGTCGTGGCTCGGTGTGTCACGCGTGAGGCGGGGGCAGCTGTTTCACGACAGTGATGGCCAGATGGCCCCCATCACGCCTGCTTAACGGCATTTGTTTGGGGGGGGGGGGGGTTGGGGTGTATCACGAAAGGCCATCCAATCAGAAGGCCCACTTTCATATTAAACCACCAAATAATAATAAGTAAAATAGTACCAGATGTTAAATGTCTGTTCTCCGTACCACAAAATGCCTTGAAACATGGAGTCTAACGTGGTGTTTGCATTATGGAATAAAGAGCTGTGTGGCTACGGGGGGGGGGGGGGGGGGGGGGGGGGGGGGGGGGGGGGGGGGGGGGGGGGGGGGGGGGGGGGGGGGGGGGGG
>JABFDZ020000002.1:21088883-21109347 GCA_019775955.2 Pollimyrus isidori
CCAAAACCTCGTTCTGCTTTCCAGGCTGATAGCGATCACGTCTCGGATACCTGGGCTGAGTCCTGTGCCCCGCCCCCCCCCCCCCCTCCCCAAGTGATGCTCCACCTGGCTGTTGATCTGTTGATCTCACGGATGGATGTGATGCTTTCTGCGAGACTGTGTCCTCTCTTGAAGACGGCCGAGTGATGGTCAGGTTTGTAATGACACGCCGGAAATGGCAGGTCCTCTCTAGGCTGCTCCTCTTACTTAGCTGCTGACCTTCATTGCATCCTACTGGAACATCCAGGAATCGATAAACCATCAACCAGTGAATTAAAACACTGTGACTTTTTTACAAATTAGCCATTTTTCACCTGTCCCATAGCTAATGATAAGCGAGAACAAACTTGCAGTCTATTGAGACGTCCTGTACTGCATTCGATACGATGAAACCATGCGGTGTGCAGGGACCTTTGTGGCTCGAACGAGTAAAACCTTGACACACTCTAAACCCCACCACCCATCCCACCCCATCTCTCTGTCACAGTGCAGGACAATCCATTGTCCCCAACAGTTGTCATTCCACAGAATGTTTGGGTTAAAAACAAATTAAGAGTGAAGACGTCTTCTCACTTTTGGGAAAGTCTCGAAATTCCTTCTAATCCAGTGGGACTCTTAAAGTTCCTCAGTCGGCCAATAACAAAATAAAAACAAAAAAAACAAAAAGTAAACAACAACAAAAAAAAAGCCAAAAAACAGCATGGTTATACACAAGGATGCAGACTCCTCCCGAGGACTGTGATTGGCTGGCAGAGAGGGGCGGTCCTCGCGGGGGTGGGATGGCTGGAGATGGACGTGCTGGTAGAGGTAGTGATGGAGACGGGAGACGTGGGGGGCGGCAGCGGCGGCCCAAGTCCTATAATAAGTGAGCCTCGAGACGCAGCCAGTGGAGCCCCTGCCTGATGTAACGCACCAGGTCTGTCATGCTACTGTGCTGAGTTAGCGGCTCCATCACCGAGTCCAGCTCCAGAAAGAACTCTGAGTGGTGGAGAGAGAGGGAGAGAGAGACAGAGTGAGAGAGTGAATGCACAGGAAGCATGAACAGGGAATATACTGGGAGCACTGGAGGGACCTGAGGTGGCAAAGACCCCCCAGTAGCGGGTGGCAAATTCTCCTCCTCTGAGGCTGAGCAGCGCTCACTACAGGCTGCTGGGTCAGGCCTTGGTTGTATGACAAACGGCTTTGGTGTGGCGCTCCGTTCTGAGCTCATGTGTTGGCGAGCGCTGTTGCGGGCGGCAGGCTTCCCCCGGGCACCTTGGCTCTCGCGCGCCAGCCGCTCCGCCGTGTCCCAGTGCTCGTAGCTGCGCAGCACGTTGTTGGTGATGTTGACGTGACTCGCTGCCATGTGGTGGATGCGCTGGGGGATAGCGACACAGCCGCTGGGCGAGGGGCCTGCAGGACCTGTGCCGCTGCTCACCGAGCTCACGGGCGACGAGCTCAGGGACATGGGTGATGGCGTGCCTGTGCCCCTGGGGGTAGAGGAGGGCCGTAGGTCGGGGGTCAGAGTTCAGAGGCATGGTACCCTTTCACTCATCATCATGCAATCAAATTAGCTTGTTTACTTATTTTTCCTATACACAGTGAGTAGGCTCTGGTTGTTTAACGTGTAGCTAATTAAGGTCCTTTTCAGCGGAATCACAGCAGAGACCAGAACCAAGCACGTTCACCTTTCCTGACCTTTACAGGCAGAGTTCACTATATGAATACACAGACTGTGACCTGATTGTAAGATCATAATGACATTTTATATAATGCATCAAATCTGAAAACAGTGGCACACTACTCCTACTGACCAGGGGAGGCGTCTGTGATTCTATCCAGCTTTGGAGGCTTCATGGTAGGGGCTGACCTGGGACAACCTTGTCCACAGGCCTGTGTATTTGTCCCGTAATGCCCTTCCAGCCAGGCTAACCGCTAATCGCTAACGCTGATGTTGGCTGCCAGGGCTCTGAAGGGGCTCCTTCTAACTGAACAATTATGGGCCTCTGTGCTACTGGGAGGTTCCAGCCATCAGTCAGAGGCCACATTCATCAGTGTCTCAGCGCAGAGCCCGACAATCCGGCTCCGAGCACCGTCATTCCGTGCCGAAATGGGACTCACTCCCCCCACAAACGTAAATTATGCCCCCTGTCAGCAGTCCTGCTCGTTGCGGGCCATGCTGAGGTTTTTACTCAAACAAACAGTCCCTGGAAGGAGGAGAAAGCAAAATAATGTGTGATTCATGACTGTTGGGGGTGGGGGGGTGGTAGACGAAAGGTGGACAAACAAAGCCTGGAATGGAGGCTGATTCAAATCTAATGCTGATTACAGCTGCAGCAGGTGGGGGTTCCAGAACCCCCCCATAGCTCCCTCCACTGCATGAGCAGCAACCTTACCAATAGCACAGAGGGGTAAGTGACCACTTAGCCCTCGGAGGAGGGACGGCTTCGGGGCCGAAAGAGCTGCACCCCCCAGGTGGGAAATGTCGGGTGGGCTCATCAGACAGGGGCGACAGCAGTGGAGGGGGGAGCTTCTCATCCCTCTTTCTGGGCTGCTTCTTCGACCTCTGACTTAAGTTAAATATAGTATTTAAATATAGTATTTAACTTAGCACTTAGCTAGGTTCTGCTACATGCTTACGTTCCACCCCTGCAAATTATGCTATGCTCTCACGGTGTTATTGGATATCTTGCCATGTTTGACAGGGGCTGGACCCTGCACCAAGTGTGTCAGGGGCTGCTCATGCCGCCACGTCCAACTGGGGCTGGACCCCATGTGACATGCGATTGAGGTTGCACCCTACAGCACGTGTGATTGGGACAGGACTCTACAGCACAATGATTAGGGCCACGTATAATTGGAGTTGGACCCCACGCCATGTGTGACTGGGGCTGGACTTTACGCCACGTGTGATTGGAACTAGTCTCCCCACCATGTCTTGTAGGGGCTGGACCATATGACACCTGTGACTGAGACTGGACCCTATAGCACGGCCATGCCACATGAGATTGGGGCTGGACCCTATGCCACGTGTGATTGGGATTGGACACCACATCATCTGCAATTGGGGCCAGACCTTACACCACATACAACTGGAACTGGGCACCACGTGAGATTGGTGATGGACCCTATGCTACGTGGGACTGAGACTGGACCTTACACCACATGTCACTGGAGCTGGACCCTACGCCATGTGCAACTGGGGCTGGACACCATGCCACAAGTGATGCACACTAGGAGCCTCTGAGCGTCAAGATGGCACTGGGCCCACTTACTTTCCATTTGCTCCCAAGGGAGAGGGCGCTTGTGACGGCTTGGTGGAGTTCTGAAACAGAGACAGTGTCAACAAAACGCATCTCCAGCTTCCCCTATGAGCAGACCACCACGCGAAGCCTGTGCCCAGCGGTGCAGCTTTGGGCTGACAGTTACCTTGAAGTACTCCATCAGTGAGCGGGAGTACTTCATGGCGTGGTCCTTCTTTAGTTTAAACATCCTCAGGTAAAGCAGGGATAAACACCGGTAGCTGTAGACACAGACAGAGACACACAATAAACAGACGCATAATACCCTAACTAAATTATAAACCATGTGAAACAAAGCTGGCAACACAAACGTGAAACTGAAAACCCAGTTTATGTGATGCTGTCGATCAGCAATGGTGCCCATTGCTCCATGCGACTGTTGCCCAGATACCAGCAGTGTCCAGTATGTTCTGACCCCGCTCCCCTGTTCACAGATCCCTTTCCTGCTGTTTGAAGCAGCAGCTGGTAGGGAAATCACGAGTTATATTGTAATAGCTTAATGAACTACAGAATAAAGGGCCACTTTAAGCTGATTAAGTGCTTCAGCTGCGTTTAAAGCTCCTTCAAGATAGAGCCGATTGCACTGGATATTTAAATAGCATTTTAGCAGGGCTGAAAATTTACCATTTGATGCCTTTGAGTGGCGCTGGGTTTCACACTCCACTGGGGGGTTCGGGGGGGCTGGGTCAACATGAGTGTTTGCGTGAGGGGGCACGCAAGGCAAACAACTTACCACAAGACGGCTAATTTCTTCTCTGCAACGGTCGCAGAATGGCTGGTGAAGTTCTTTAACCTCATGGCGTACCTTTAAAAAGCACATCAGCGAGACATTCTCCAGTGACACTAGCAAATGGCGGCAGTCTGAGGGAGGCGCTATTTCCTGAACATGCATCCCTATCCCTAAATTTAACCTGAACACCTCTGGCATCCTTCCATTGTTTCAGTAACTATCATGGCTGCAGAGCGATTTCCAAGCACAGCAAGTACAGTATGGACGACATCATAGCTAGCTAGCTGGTTAACAGAACATGCTGCACCAGCCTTTCCTAAATAACTGATGTGTTAATATTTAGTGTAGTGACTGCTTGTGCCCAATAGGGGGAGCAGGACCCACCTGATGAGCTCAACCGTCTCCGAGTACATGGTGTAGGGTGACTTGGCCTCTAGGGGGTCCCGCTCCATCGCGTTGCCGCACTCGATGAACGAGAGGGCGCCATCTGCGTAGTTTACCGCCTTGCCGAACTTCTCCAGCTGTGGGGGGAGGAAGTTGAAGGTTGGTGGTGAGGGTTAGGAAGTCAGTGGAATGTGTTTGGGAACACGGCTGGTTGTACTGTACCCCAACATTCTCAGATTCTGTCATGGGTCATTACTACATCGTCATTACTTCAGTGCTATACCTTCACCACCATGACAGTCTTCAAAAGCACCATCACCTCAATCATCGCCATCATCGTCATCATTCGTGGAGCCCCCACATCATCATTTTTGTGACCACTGTCCTCTGTTAACATCCCAGTCCCGATGATGCTGCTAGCCCCCCCTACAGGTTTAACATGAAATGTCACATTTCTCACAGTCCCTCCTGCCAAAATGCCCGTCCTTTCCGTCTCACGGCAGTGAAGGAGATTTGTGGGCCCCTGTGAGGTCTATTAGTCGTAAATGAACCCTGTAACACAGGCCACTGGCTGGTCTCTACATCCTGGCTAATCAGCTCCCCTTGCCTTGCCTTCCTGTCATGCTGCAGGTCCCCGACCAGATTTGTGACCAAATAGACGGCTACACATCTTCAGTATGGTGACGTCTAGGGAGAGATAAACCACAGGCTACATTTTCCATCTTCCCGTGGAGCAGAGATCACTCAGGTTCAGGGTTAGCACCAACCCATGCTTCTGCTGGTTTTGGCCATTCGGAGAGTCTGTGTTTAATTGTCCGCACATGATAACTAGGTACATAATAGGATATTATGCCATGATAAATCGTGGTGCAAATTTATGACAATTCAGATCAGAAATTAAAAAGTAAACCACAAAATTTCAGAAAAAAATATGAACGGGCTGCATATTTTATTTAGTTTTTCCTACCTGTAATGTTGCTGTTTTGACAGCAGAAGGCGCAATAACTTGGCCTTTCCCTGTACCAGCAATCAACTAAACAACCTGCAGAAGTAGCACCTTGGAAACGTGATTTGTGACCAAGTCAACTTTTTTCATTTTTAATAAAAAGAATATTTCAGTTAATTGGCAACAATATTTTGCTCCAAATTTTACAAATGTTTGTAAATAGTTATTGTAATGTTGCAATAATCGTGGGAGCATCGTAAGCCCTGTATCCTGAGTCGTGAATTGGGTGAATCTGTTGCTACAGCCAGGTAAGATGTGTTCTTAGGCTTTGTAGTTTAATGAACTCGTAAGGAGAATCAGTCCTCAGTTCTCTTTGCAAAGTCTGTAAAACTGTCCTACGAATCCAGTAAGCCTGGATGGATGATTTATTAATGCAAAGAAAATCCACAAGCAGGAGGTAAAACATGGTGCTCTGGGGGCCCTGCGAGAGATGGCTGGACCCTGAGCTCTGCATATGGCTGTTTGCAGCCCCTTAAGCTGATGCTGAATCACAAGAACATATTGTCAGGCTGCAGTCCCTACTCCGCCACAACAAGACCATCTCTCTCTCTCTCTCTCTCTCTTTCTTTCTCTCTCCTCCATTTCATTGAGCAAACCGATCTTTTCCCTCAAGGGGTTTAACATCTGTAAACTGCTGCCTTGATCACAAACCATGGATACATCAGCCATTCACCTCGAGTTAGGGTCAAAGGGCACACAGGGTACAAGGTGGGGCACAGGTTTGTTATTTCTGTGGCCCCACTCAAAAAGCCAGCACCCCCCCAAGATGTTTCTAGAACTCAATAGCTAATTAGCTAAACAGCTAGTGAGTTGAGTCAGAAGGTCAAAGCTAGCTAGTTGGTTAGCAAAATATGCAGCATCAGCCACATAAAGAATGCATTTATTTAATATTTGGCTGGTAGTAAACATCAATGCTGGAAGATTATGGATAATGACATAAAGGCCAAGGAGAGAGGGAGGCTCTTACCAGGGCGTCAGCTTTGTGCTTTAACCGCTTGGCCTCCTGCATGTAGTAGTCGGCGTTGTGGAGGCTGTAGGGGGAACAGGGCACAGAGTGAGCTTTGTTCCTGCCAGCACAAATGCAGCCACTCAAACACCCTCCTGGCGCTTCATCTTCAGGCTCCACCATTTATCTGTCAGCTCACTGTGACTCAGTCTAACGCGCCATTTCCAGCATAAACAGATTTTTTCTTCTCTCATAAGAGCTATAAATTGCCTGGAACAGTCAGGCTGGATGCTAAATAGGGAGAAAATGATTAGTCACACGTAGCGAAAGCTCTAAATCTTTATAGTTTTAATGGAGACTGTGATTCACAGCTCCTTTCAGCTACAGACAGGGGAGGTAAGCAGGCGGGAATGCTGTACAGGAAGTCTGCAGCACCTGTCAGTTATCAGGGGTTAACAGGTGGACAGAATTGCAGCAGTGCTGCTCTGTGATTGGCTGATCTAAAAAGGGGCGGGTCAACAGTGGTTCCTGGCTCTGCTCAGCCCCATGTTCCAGCACGTACATGTTGCTGAATGTCAGCTTGGGCCTCCTGGGCTCTGGATGGTCCGCCGACACCGATGGCGGGTTGGACCACAGCTCGATGTCGGGCTGCCCGTTGCCATGGAAACTGCCGGAAGGCTTGCCGCGGGTGTCCTCTTCCTGCGAGACGAAGAGAGAAGTGATTAGGAGGAGGAGAAACCAGGTTTGGACTTAATGGCACAGTGATGCTCCCTGGTGAGGTGACACTGCGGGTGCATTACAGCCACTCCCTCAGTCTCTCAGAACATGGGAGAGCTGATTCTGATTCCTCTCCAGTGAGTAATTAGATTGTGAAAAACACAACGATGCTGGGAAAAGCCTGAGGCACATGAGACGTTTCCAGCAGAGCTCTGAATTTACAACTTATTCTGTTTACAAAACGGGCATTTTATTTCTCAAAGCGTGTGGACTCAGGTGTCGAGTGAAGACCGTTAACTGAACCCTAATTACCCTGAAACAACAAAATCAGGCACTTTAGAAAAGTACTGAATCTGCAGATTTGCACAGACAGAAATAATTCTGATACACTTCAAGCCATAGAAATTCTTGTTGCCCCATTATTTGGCGATTTATTGATTATTGTGACTTTTATTGTGATTCATAGATGTAAATGACAGCCAGGTGAATTTGACAGCAAGACTTTGGTTTTATTCCCTAAATGAATAACCAGAAATGACACCGACTGGCTTAAAAATCATGTCCAATGGTTTTTAGAATCAGACTTATACTTAAAGCTGCATTAAATGCCACGCTGCTAACCTGCCTCAAGAGCTCGTCCAGCAGGGGTGTAAAGTTCAGGTCCAGAAAGCACTAATCCAGACTAAGGTTTTCTTTTAACCAACCATCAGAGTATAAAGAGGGATTACTAAATTGAGAGTACTAAATTGGTTGTTCAAAACAAAATCTTGGTCTCGATTTGTACTCTCCCTGACCTGAACTTTCCACCTCTGACATCCAGGGACATCACCATGGACACAAAATCCAACCCCCCAGGGCTTATGATGCTCACCTTGGAATGGGCTGGAACTTTGCTGTCCCCTTTGCGGTGCTTGTGTGAGGAAGAAGATGAGGAGGAGGAAGAGGAAGACGAAGAGGAAGATAAGGGTAATGGGCAGCCAGAAGGGAAGGAGCCTGCCACGGAGGTCGGAGGAAGGACGGCTTCGGGGCCGAAAGAGCTGCACCCCCCAGGTGGGAAATGCCGGGTGGGCTCATCAGACAGAGGCGACAGCAGTGGAGGGGGGAGCTTCTCATCCCTCTTTCTGGGCTGCTTCTTCGATGAGCTGGATGCAGAAAGAGGAAAAGCACCCCCGCACGGTCAGGCTGCACACGTGAATTCATCATGCTGGCTCCATCCGAGAACGGTTCCCCCCACGTGCTCAACGCATATAGTATCGGCAGAATTACGAGTGCACTCCAAACAATTAAACCTACTAATGGCACTACACACACCCTCCAGAGTGATTAACACTGTACAAGTCACTGTGCAGAAACAACTACGTATTAAACATGACATCGGCTTTATGGAGACACAAACAGCCTGTAACCACAACTGAAAAAGAGCAGCAGAGGTGCCAAAATCAGAAAAACCGCAAAGGGAGCCAGTTGATGGCCTAGAAGCACCTGACATGGAGATGAGAGCCAACCAGAGAGGCGTCACATTATGGAGAGTCAGGTGACATGGGGTCCGGGCATGTGATGCTGCAGGGCTCTCACTCCTGCACCAGTGTGTTGCCAAAGGCAGCTGCTAGTAAAGCCAGTGTGGGCTGATTCCCAGGAAAAGCAGTGCTGTAGCACCGTGGGATAGCAACACAACATGCAAATTCAGCGTAAATGGCTCTGCGGGCAAAGTAAGGAAGCTGAGAAAATAGATAATGGGCAAGAAAGAGTCAGGACAGCTTGAGGCGGACTGTCGCAATCGGGCAATAACCAAGAGCAGCACTTGGATGCAGGTTTTGGGGTCTGCTGTGTTCAAGTCTCACATTTACATTTTGCTTATTTATCTGACTCCTCTATCCAAAGAGAGTTACACTACAGAAGAGGGCTACGATCTCAGGTATGCTCTCTGAGATTCAAGCCCACAACCTTGGCATTGTCAGCACAATACTCTACTTATTGAGCTACAGGAGGGCATTGCCCCAGTTGTATTCTTGCTACTGGAGACCAATCCCAGTCTGAGTAGGGGGGTCACCATTGGCCTGTCCTGGAATATCAGCACTTGCCCACACACATCTTCACAGGACACTCCCTGCATGAACATGACACAGGAAGAAGCAGGACTTAGTAAAAAACAGAAAGTATCAACTGGCTGAGCGGTGGATGGCTTCCGAGCCGTGATATCCACAGGTGGCGCTTCTCTAAATGCATGGAGAAGCGCTCCTCCTCAGCTCTGGTTCTCTCCTGGCGAACACGGCATTGTCTGTTTTCATGTCAAAGCTAAGACCTCGCTCTGGTTCTGCCCAAAGTTCTGTGGATCGATGGGGCACTCCGGGACCCATGGAGAAACTGTGAGGAGGAGTATATCAGGTTTCTCTTCACTTGGATATCTTAAAGAGCTCCCTAGGATGGAAGTCGTGGGGTGGGTGGCACCTGAACCTGCCTGGCCATTTAAACAGTGTGGTAGCAGTTCACGGGCCAGCAGGTAAAAACAGATCCACACCGAGGAACCTAGGACGGCCCCTGTGATAACCACCCCCCACTCCTCAAGCACTACCGTCTACAATGGGCTTCCTCTCGTCTAATTTATTGAGGGGGGTAGGGGAGGGGGAGAGAGCAGGGCCTGGCTGGAGGGCAAGGGGGGCAAACTGCACAAAATCTCTGGCTCGGCTGGTGCTCCTGGAGAAGCCCTGCACCGAGCTCCTGGTGGACATCACAGTTGCTATGGAAACTGGAGTTGTACGTGCTCCTTTTTCTTAAAAAGCGTTATAGTGGCCACTTGCTTGGACTGCAGGAGGGGAGACATACTCACTCTTTAGTGCTGGTGAACTTGTGGTTGTGTACGGGGGATATGCAGGGGGGCTGGAGACTCGACTCCAGACGCGACTTCTTGGTCCCACTAATAGGTTCGCAATTCTCCGACTGTAAGAGAAAATGAGAGAAATGACAATTTAAACTAAGATGTGCAGATCAGCCCCTTCAGGAAGGGGGGGGGGTCAATGCAGTGGGGGAGAGAGGCAGCAGTTGGGACCGGGCAGCTTGCCTTGTGTTTTCTCTTGGATTTGCTCGGGGGCTTCTCAACTGGCGTGGACACAGGCGATTGCCGGCGGTGCCTGGTGACAGGGTCCCTGGGCTCTGGCTTGGTCAGCACTGGCTCTGGGGGGTCCCGACCAGGCACCCGGGTTAGGAAGCTGAGCTCAATCTTGACCCACAGGGACTTGACTTCATCGAGGTCTCGGAGTGGAGACAATAGCTCGTTGGGTGCCATGGGAATGGGGGAGAAGAGGGAGTCGTCCAACAGGTCAGTAGCCCCCGGGTCAGGGATGGAGGCGCTGCTGGTACTCGCCAGGCTGCTCACGCTCAGGATGTTGCCGCTGCAGTCCTTGGACTTCAGGGGCCCTGGGACAATGGGCCCTGGGCAAGGAAGGGGCACTTTGGCTAGTTCTTCTGGATCTGAGTGGCACTCCGACGAGGAGGACTCTGTCTCAATGAACTCCTTGGACTTTGGGACGATTTTGCTGGGTCCTCGGTGCTTTTTCTTGTCCTGCGTGGTGGGTGGGGCGGCCGTAGCCGTAGACCGTGGCTCCTTCCTGGGGGCGCCCTTTCCCCTTCCTTTGGTGGGCTCTGGTGGCGGGGGTTCCTTCTCCTTGGTGATAGCACTGGGGTTGCTGGGCTTGGGCCATCCATGTGGGTCCTCCACGCTGGGGGTGCGCTCTGCCTTGCGGGGCTGTTTTTTCCCTGTGCTCCTCCGGAGTGGCACTGGTTCCCCACTGGCTGGGGACTTGGCCTTGGCACTCTTGCCCTCGGGTGGCTTCTGGCCTGTCCGGGGTTTGGCCTTGTCCCGCACAGGGCTGAGGAGTGCCCGGTCCTTGGTCTCCAGCGGCGCCAGTGGTCCCGGGGGTTTCCCCTTGCCATCCTCGGCCTGACCATCTCCTGGGCCATGACTCTCTGGCTGGCTGTGGATGAGGGCCTTGCTGTGAGGGTTCACCTTGTTCAGCCACTTGTCAAGCTGCCACTTGTTGGTAGAAGGTGGCTCCGGCTGAAAGAAGACAGACATCAAAGCATCAGAAAGCCTGTGAGCATCTACGAGGGCAGGATAATTATGCAGATAATACCCCCAATAACACAGCGACACATAAAGCGCTGCGTGTTGATGTGTCACAGAAGAATAGCAATGGTTTCCCATCATCTGAGCGCAAGCAGCACTGAAAAGCCTCTTAGGATTGATGGATTGTTTGCTTGATGTCTTGCTGTAGCCGTCGGGGTTTGAGACCTTCGAGCGCTTTTGTCAGCCGTGTTATCTCCCATCGCGTGTCGTGCCGCCTCGCCTAATCACAACAATAAATCTTCCAAATGAATACCTGAGGTCTGCCCTGAATGATTTTATAAACGATGAGTGAGCCATTCGGAAAAAAGAAACCTGAAAGGGACTGGCAATTACAATGAGCCACCTCAATGAATATAAAATCATTTAAAGCCAGCATCTACAGCTGACGGTTAACAGACTATTCGGCATGATATCATTCCATGTTACTGTCTGTAAAAGGTAATCTTCTGGCCCTCTGCTTTCCCAAGCATCTGAGTGTACATCTTGAGCTCATGTTGTGATGACTCCGGGCTGTTATGAGCTCGGAGTTTAAAACCCGCAGGAACGCTGATTAATATTGATAGGCCTCGCATGCGGAAACGCAAGAGCCCCCTGGATTGTTTATAAAACATCACAGTGCAACGTTCTCACAGGAGATCTCCGGTTGGTCTGCTCCGAGGAGCCTGAGGATATGGGTAGACCGATCGGTGAAAAGTTTGAGCCGCAATGAATTCTGGGTAGGCAGCAAGGGCTGGGGAGGGGTTTCTCAGTGTGAGCCAAAGGCACCCAGGGCATACCACTGTTGTGAGGCTCAAATATGCCAATTAGAGTATTTTTGAGACCTATGCAGACTGTCCTCTTTTATGCATGCATGCCGCAGGGGCTATTGGGGTAGGGGGCAGAATTAAATTACCCACAGTCCTTTTTTACAACATGTCTATCTGCTCCTTTCCTGGTAAATGAGCATGCAGAAAAGTCAACAACTTTCTTAAATAGTATTAAAAGCCAGCAGGAAGGCAGCCGTACCTCGGGTGTGGCTTTCCGGGACGCCCCATTGCCCTCGCTGTCGCTGGAGCTGCTCTCGCTGTCTGAGTCCGACTCAGAGCTGCTTTCTGATTCGCTGGAGCTGCCTGAAGCACCGCTGGAGTGGCCTGCTTCACTGGAGCGAGTGGCTGGCCCGGGGAGGCTGAGAGAGAGGAAGGCACAGGTGAGCTGGATCTTGAGTGGCCAAACCCAGGACCTGGTTATGGCCGGTGCAGACCACACGGCTGGCTCTGGGGTGTCATCACACCGTGCGCTGGGGACGTCGGCATTACCCACAGCTCTCTGCAATCTGGCTGAACCCATATTAAAGGAGCTTGCCACTCTCCCAGACCACCACGGCGCCCCCCCCAGTGTGTTTCCTGGCCCACATCGCTGACTCCCGTTTTCCATGAAAACCGCATCTCCGCCTCCCATCCTTCTGCCGGCAGCCACCGCCATGGCCTGCTATACAACAAGCTGTCGAAGGCCGCTTGACACTTCTGAAGGTACCACTGACACTCAGATAAACCACTCGACACTAAGAGGGAGGGGAGAAGACCTAACGCCCCCCACACACACTCATGTAACTGCAAAGTGATGTTTACACGACCACCACACGCTCTTGGAGGGAGCCCTTAATCCAGATCCTGCTCACCGCGCTATTTATAGGTCACCCATCTATCTTATAACCGCTTTTCCTGCTTCAGAGTGCAAGTGTGCTGCAAGTACATCCCAGGAAGTACAAGCCACAAGGCTAGTGGGAGTTCTGGATGGAATGTCAATCCACAACCAGGCATGCATGCATGCATGCACACACACACAGAATTTTATTCTTTGAGCAAATCTGAAGCACCAATAAGTCAAAGTGCATGAGGAATGCGGAGTAACCCAAATGGGATTCAAACCCACTATCCTGGAGGTGTGAGGTAGCATTGTTCATTGGATCAAATGATGCTGTCCGGCATGCCTTCACCATACCCCCTGTGGCCACAGTATGACCTTTGAAGCTGTTCACTTGCTGGTCACTAAAACACTTCAAAATGCCAATGACTCTATATAATTAAGTCTTGAAACAAGATTATGGACACATAAACGCAAACACTGCACCGTGAACACACTCCCCGCCTGGAAACCCACTGGCTTGATTACATTAGAATTCCCTCATACAGAAAAGACTTCCAGGTCCTGCATCGATTCACTGGGAATTAGTGCAGAATCAGCTTAGCCATGCTTTGGCATACTGGCCGAGCCGGTATGACACACCCCAGGCAGCCCTTAGAGGAACCCGCAGCCAGCTAAACACGTTACGTCACCATACTCACACCATAGGTCACCATACTCACAGCTATATGATTCACTGTCTTTCAGGAAGGAAGTGAGAAACCATCAGAGACTGCTCACCTTCCATCCCACCCTCGAACTTTGACCTCCTGCCCCCCCCCTGGTTTTTGACTCCAGTACTTCAGGAGCATTATGATACCTCTCCAGCTGGTCCTGCACTGGTACCAGAACCCACCACCAATGGGGACGAAACACCCCCAGGGGAGTGATTTGAACTGCTCTGACCGGAGATGGACCGCCCCCCTTCCTGGCTGAGCCCAGGGCGGCAGGACAACCAGGCTCATATCAGCCCTGCAAAGCCCCCTAGTTTATTTTTTTCTGTTTGTTGGTAGTGTCTGATTATTTAAACATCAGACAGAGTGAAGCTGGGGGCCCGCACAGGTCCACACGTAGGGCATTAACATTCCGACACAAGCCCCTGATCTTACCTTTCAAGGGCAGAACCGTCATGGTGCCTCCTCAATAAGGCTGGTTCCTTAATTATACATGTATGAATGGGGGACTGGAGGAGTTAGGAGGGTGGAGCCAGCCAGGAGGCGGCGAGGTGCCCACAGCACGCGTGCGTCTCACTCCATTCCCTCGTTCACATGTCCCTGGCTGCCTAATATCCATTTGCCGGCTCCGGGCCACCAGCCGGGCCGATACTCAGTCCTGCTTCTCCTTGCCACGCCACTCCCAGAGGAACCCGGGTGAAGCTGTTTGTTTGTGTGTGGGAGTGTGCTGGTGTGTCGCGGTGTGAGAGTGTGATATAACGAGAGACGAGATGGGGGGGGAGACAAGAGTTCCGGAGGCTTGTCATCCATAATTTATAGGTCCTCGGCTAGCCCTGCTGTCTTATTAAATGATCTTCAACACGCTGCAAGCTCTATTATTTTTATAAATCACTCCAAAGTGCAACCTGTGCTCCGGAGCCATGGAAATGGTACCGCTGATCGCGGGTCGCCCCTGGACGCCCCGGGGCCTTTAATTGATTCAATTACTGGGCCACAGCATGCAACATCCGTGTCAGCAGTGGGTCTCCGGTGTGGTGGGGCTTTTGGCACCCGTCACATTCGGGAAAAGTCCACAGGGCCCATGCCACCGAGGTCCTGACCCCATCAGAGGACAGGTCATGTTTAGCTATTTGTCCTTTTTTTAATGCCATTTGTGTAAATGTCTCAGATGTCCCGAGAAAGAACCCAAGGATGGTCCAGAGACGGGGTAAAGATGGTCAAGGAGCCAGAGAAAGGGCAAAGATGGTCCAAACTTTAGCTAATGTGGACCCCAAATTTAGCCAGTGATGGACTAAATATGGTTAAAAATGGTTAAAAAATTACCTGATTTCGGTGGTGCCTAAATCAGAGGTCAAGCACAGTGCACATCAAGGTTGCAAAAAGGCTGATGAAATGAATTCTGCAGTACCTCAGCAGACCACCAGGGCTCTGTAGGCCTCTTGGACCGTAACTGATTTGGCCTGGTTTACCATGGGGACGTGTTTAATTAGATTACAAAATATGCCCCCAGTGGGCACTTGTGTGAAAAGGCTGCTTTCTTCAGCTGTGGTGTGTGTTAGAGCACGGTCAGATCATCTCCTGAGACGAGAACCTGACTGTACAATGCCATTAGATGCATGGACCAGTAAGCTAAGCCTCAAGTGTGTTTATGCCTGTGTGAGCATCTGTGTGTGTGTGTGTGTGTGTGTGTTTGTTGGTGTGTGTGCACTAAATTGTGCTTGAGAAAATACAAGAATGTGTTTTCCCCTCTGATGCAAGTATTTGCGCTTGATTCGGGCCAGTGAAGGTAATCACAGGTCTCTGCCCTTGGCTAAATTGCTGGTAATTTAACATGCAAAGAAAAAACACACAGAGACGTGGTACATTTTACTGAATCACTTCAATTACTGAGGCGGCATCCAGATGAGAAGCTGCAGAGGAGGCACAGAGAAGGTGCAGAGCAGCCGCGATAACGACAGGAATCAGAGCAGTTAGATGAATTCTCTACTGATGCCAGCTTTTACTCAGATAGGAGTGAAGGTGTGTCCCTCCATGCTTTCAGGTTTCAGTACATTGTGTGCTATGTGTGTATGTTTGTGAGATCGTGTATGCTTTGTGTGTGTGTATATGTGAGAGCATGTGTCCCTTGTGTGTATGTATGTCAGAGTGTTTGTGCTTTGCTTGTATGTATGTGACAGCATGTGTGATTTGTGTGCATGTATGTGAGAGCATATATGCTTTGTATATATGTACGTGAGAGTGTGTGTACTTTATATGTGTGAAAGCATGTGTGCTTTGTGTGTATGTACAGTATGCGAGAGCGTTTGTGCTTTGTGTGTATTTATGTGAGAGTGTGTGTGCTTTGTGTGTGTGTGTGTGAGAGAGAGAGAGAGCATGTGTGCTTTTTGTGTGTGTCTGATTTGTGTGTGTATGTGAGAGCATGTGTGCTGTGTGTTAGTATATACCTTCACGTGTGATGACACATAGTGGACACAGGGACAGGAGCCTCACATCAGGGTTACATGTTGTACTCATAAACATTAATTTACGCAGCTCTCTGCCTTCTAAGTTGAAATAGAAAATGTCAGTTACATGTCCCTCAAACAGAGACAAGCCAAACCAGCACTGACAGTGGCCCAATGTCCTGCTCTCATATGCGGCCTCCATGGTTCAAGCTTAGACTCACAGCCAATCTACTTCTCTTTCCCTAGATCTACTAATCATGCCTCGTCTCAAGCTGACCACAAACATGCTCATAAATGTCCCAAACTACTGTTGTAGCTCATTCTTTGCCTTTTTCCTTTACATGTGCCTGCCTCATTAGTCTGTCTTTTCCTCATGTGTCCTTCCTCATTAACATCTCCCTTTTTTGTTAGCTTGTTCTTTACTTGTAAATGTGTCCCTTTTATTGTCAGCATGTCCCTTTCTCGTTAATGTGTCCCTTCCTCGTTAGCATGTCCCTTCCTCCTTATCGTGTCACTCCCTTGTGTGTGCCCCTTCCTCATTAATGTGTTCCTTCCAAGTTCACATGTCTCTTCTTAATTAATGCGTTCTCAACTTGTTAACATGCCCCTTCCTCATTAACATGTCCCTCTTTCATTAGCATGTCCCTTCCTTGTTAGCGAGTCCCTTCTTCATTAGTATTTCCCTTCCTCGTTAGCATGTCCCTTCCTCCTTAACGTGTCACTTTCTCTTGTATGTGCCCCTTCCTCATTAATGTGTTCCTTCTAGGTTAACATGTCCCTTCCTAGTTAATGTGTTCTCTCCTCATTAACGTGCCCATTCCTCATTAACATGTCCATTCCCTGTTAACGTGTTCCTTCCTTGTTAGTGTGTCTGTCCAACTTTTTGGAGGCAATGATAATCGGATCTGTTTTCCATCACGTCTTGTATTTCTTGCAAGTTGCTCAGCTGAATATGAATAATTGAGAGGCAGAGCAATACGTGCCAGGGGAACGGCCCCAGTTTGCGGGTGAGCCTGCCTGCCTGCCTGCCTGCGGCTTGTGTCACAGCTTGTAAATATTCTAGGGTCCAACATCCTACTTCATTATCCCCAGCTCACAATGTAGCCTGGAAGGGGCCTGGATTGTAGATTAGTGCTAATGGCATTAAGCAGTGCACTGCTTGGCTTTCAAAATTCAGCCATTCTTTATGTCTTATTTTCTAAAGTCAGCCTTTCTCTCTCTCATATGTATAAATGAAAGATGAATTCATTCACGTATGAGAATGGTCCAGAGAGGGAGAACAGATTAACTGCAAGGCAAAGAAAATTGCCAGATATGCATAAATAAAGTGAAAATATTGGGGTTTCAGCTATATCCCATCCAATGACTGCCTGCCAGTCACTAGGTTTAGCAAAGGGAAAGATCAGAAGATGTAAAGATCAGCAGCAGGGAGAGCTCATCAGTGGTGGACATCAGCAAGGGGTGAAGATTAGCGAAGGGAGAGATCAGAAGGCAGAGAGATCAACAGGGGGAGAGATTAGCAAGGAAGGGGGATTAGCAAATTAGAGAATAGCAAGGAGAGGAGAATGATAGGAGGAGAGATCAACAAGGAGAGGAGAACAGCAGGGTGAGAGATCAGCAAGAAGGGGAGATCAGCAGTAAAGACAGTTCAGCAGCGGGAGAGTTCAGCAAGAAAGAGTGATCAGCAGGGCTAACAACTAGAAAGGAGGAGTGATCACCAAGGGAGGTATCAGTGAGTGAGAACAGCAGGGGGTGAGATTAGCAAGGGGAGAGGTCAGCAAGGCAGAGAGCTCAGCAGGTGCAGAGATCAGCAAATAGAGGAGGTCAGCAGGGAAAACGATCAGCAAGAAGGGGAGATCAGCAGGGGAGAGATCAGCAAGGAAGCTTTGTCCAACACTTTCACGTTGCTGTGCCCTGGCTCACTCCCTAAAGGGTCTGTTGACAATGGTGACAATCTGTCACACTGATTACTGGGATTTTGTGAGTCTGGAAGGCTTTCAATTAAGTACTATGATGGAAATATTTCTCTTGTTCATACAGCAGTAGCTCACTGGTCCAGGGGAAATAAATGATTCCTCCCCCCACACACACACCCAAAAGCTGGGGAATGACTACAGCGGATAGAAGAGCGTCACAGTTCACATAGGCCCCAGAAACCATTATCTATGGAATCACTGTCATCACTGCCAAGCCACCTGATACACATGCTGTAGTGAGATGACAGAGTTCAAAGGTCAAGTGGGTAACTGGATTGTGACAAGCGTGCGTCTGATACCTGCTCCCATCAAATTTTAAATCCACTTTCACTTGAAGACAAGTAACTGCCAGTGACCTGGCTGCATTTAGTCTGATAATCCAGCTGTAGATGGGTGTCTGTTAGCACCGAGGGCTAAGAAAGCAAACCCTTGTTGCTAGAGGTGTTTCATGGCCTTAAACTGAAAAATGTTCCATCCAGGTTTTACACTCCAGATTGATCAGTATTGTTTTGGACAAAAAACCTTAAATGTTACCATCTTTTAGATACTGTTTCATACACGTTTCATCGTGACCTGTCACCGCGACACCCACAAAGGCCCCTCCGCTAACCATGTCTTGGCTAATGTAGGGTTCCTGCAGGCGGGGTCACTCATATGGGGTGAGGACTCTCCCGTAAGCCAAACACGTGGATTTAACGTTGTCCATGGTTTCAGTTCTTCAAGGTGCCCGCGGCTCCGTTCCCATGGAAACAGTGAGTGCGATGTAGGTCGAGCAGCTCGCTAATTAGCCGCGCTCACCTTACGAGGACAGATGAGCGCCTCTGTCTGTTGGAGAGTGTGTTGTGCCTCACATGAGTGTGTGTGTGTGTGTGTGTGTATGTGCTGAGGGGGGGTTCTCTCACCATGTGGCCTTTGTGCTTTTTTCTTTGGTGCCCCCAAATAAAAGAGATATATGCCCACATAAATATCCTGCAAAAGCGCGCAGATATTCCCCGACCTTTCCTGCCCTCGCCGCTACATCCCTCATATACGCTTCAAAAATACGGCCACCTTACAGACCTTTACAGTCTCACACAGCAAGATGAATTGCGACCCCCCCTCACCCTCCCTGCATATAAATGTATATAGAGAACTCCAGTGGAGCGGAGGGCAAGGTTAGGGGCTGTACAACATTAAAGAAAAAGTAAAGAACCCCCCACACACTTTTTCAGTGTTATAAATAACTTCGGAGACTAAGGAGCACTCTTACTTAAGCTAAAATAAGGAAGGGGGGGGGGGGGCTCTGGCTGATGTATAAATAATCTATCCATCTGCCAGGATGCTGAAATGCTTCCCCTCCAGCAAGGACCAGAGCCTGGCATCAGACACGGCAGGCCTCGTTGCCTGTGGTCGAGGTCGGCCCCTCACCACGGAAACAAAGGGCGGCGTGGCACTGAGCCGGGAGGTTAAAATGACAGTACCGATGATTGGTGATGGAGTTTTAAAGACGCCATAAAAAGCTGAGTGGGCTGTACTGAGCACAGGGCCAAGGTTTAATGGTAAAACAAACATGCTGTGATGCAGAATAACACTCCTGCACGCAGACAGTGGGGGCGTGCTGGGTCTCAAACCAACACCCTGTCCCTTAGAGGCCTGGAGACTTTATGAAGACATCATTCCAAGCTTCCGATAACAGCGCTTCAGATGTTGGGGGTAAATCTAAAGAGCGGCTCGATTAGCTATTTATGCTGGAAGGAACGCCACATATGATCAAAACCTAACCTTTTAATTTGGGCTTAGTCAGGTCGGTTTGCTTTTGATTTGGATCACACATCAGTCAGGCGATCAACTAGATTTTGCACGCAGCTCCATCCGGATTGGATTTCCAGATTTCAGCGCCGATCGCAGTTGTGGTTTTGGAGAAAGTGATTAATTGGAGTATGAAGGCAGAGCGACACCCGGAGCCGGGAGATGGGACTGCAAGACACAGGGGTATCCTCTCTGGGGATGATGATCTCCATAGTGACAAACACGCGCTAACTGCAGCAAGGAGAACGTTTTGGAATAACGTACACCTGATGAGAGAGGCAGGCACTGTGTGTTGCGTGACACCATAAGGTGTGCTAATCAGAGTCCCTCCCACCGTAATGGTGACATGCTTCCTGGGCCAGGCTGCTCCCCAGGGCCGAGCTCTTCCCATGGCGATGAGTCACCTGAGCTCGCTCTCCATGGCAGACGTCTCGCGAACGGCACGGAACATCAAGCAGCTCATTAGAGTGACGGGAGTGTCCTGCAAAAAAGCTGCTGGCAGGGGCTAAACCACAGATATCGATTGTCACGTCACGAGTGCGTGCAATTCACCCTGTATCGGAGCCAGGTTTTAGTGTCAGTCAGCTTTCGTGATCGCGCCGCCGGGGGGGGGGCCCGGCCCCCCCCCGGGGGGGGGGGGGGGGGGGGGGGGGGGGGGGGGGGGGGGGGGGGGGGGGGGGGGGGGGGGGGGGGG
>JABFDZ020000002.1:21158774-21172389 GCA_019775955.2 Pollimyrus isidori
ATGTGCCCAGACCCTCCCAGAAATCCAATTTAGCTCTGAGGTAAACGAACAGGCTACATGAAAATAAAGCCTTAACTGCAGCTTCCACTGCTGTTATCATCGAGAGACATGACAGAGGAGGAACTCCATGGGTGTGGGGGGGAGGAGGGCATTTGGGTTAAGTTTCTAAGGAGGGAGGGTTGTGGGTGGTAACCCCAACCATATTCCTTTCAAAAAACTAAAGTCTAAATCCTAAATTAGAGACTGCTGAACACAGCCAGCCAGTCCAAGGGGCTGGCCCACCTCCAACCCAAAGAGAGGCCCCTGCTCACCCTCCCTGCATGCCCCAGCCACCCTCGCTGTATGCAGCGATAAAGCCTCTTATGTCCCACACACCTCCAGCAGGCGTCCTGGAGGCGCTTCCTTACATGCTGCACGTCCAGACAGACAGTTGATCTAGGATTCCCCCACTGGGCCCCTGAGCAAGGCTCACAACTCCTAATGGCTAAAGGGACAGTATGATCCTGGTTTTGCAGAAGAAAGTATGTCTCCAAAAAAATGTACAGTGGTTTGGATAAAAGCATCTGCTAAATAAATTAAATGTAAATGTGCCAAGACGGACAATTCTGAAAGACACGACCAGCAGCCTGCCAAGGCGAATGTGTGTGAAATAGTTTCACTCTGGGGCAGCTCCTCCAAGCTGATTGGGAAGAAACAAAACTGGAATGATGCTGGAAATGTGGCTCAGGCAAGAGGCATTAGAAGCCATAGCCAAGCCCCACATAAGGCTCATTCCAGAATGTTCTTTCCCTGTCTGCACACACACCCGGTGTGAGAAATACTGTGCTGTCTGCTTCAGGTAATGGTAAAGTGCAGGAGGGACTTATGAGGTCAGCACCCCCTCCCAATTTTTTTTTTTGTGTGGTGGCGGGGTATGGTACCCACTTCATCGAGGGCGCTAGTCAGGGTCAGCCACACCAGCTCAATTACCTCCAGTAACGTGGATGAGGAACTCCAGCTGACCTTCAGTAGGCAGAAATCCATCAGTCAGAAGCAGCATGGGCTGGGGGGGTGGCTGGTGCTTAGCCCACCGAGGCCCACATCAAAGTGGGTGCACCGTCTGGGATGGACTATTTAAGCCGCAGTTTGGACGGAATGAGATTACCCTCCACGCAAAGATCCACTATGATCTCCCACAAAACAACACCATCAAAGGATTAAAAATGGCTCTTTAAAGGAAGAGCGTGCAATAAAAGATCATTTTCGGCGCATCCTTCAGTCTGCTCTCGACAGAGCAGCTAATCTAATGTGCCCCATCGCCGCTGTGGCTCTGTCCCGGAAGGGCCAGCGATAAGGCGATTAGTTACGGAGAGCTCCCATAATGCCCGGCACCGAGGCCGATCAATGCCGTTATCTGACTATCGATGGCTCGCATTTGCCGCGATGGACCTGAGGCGGCCGTTTTCAGTGAGTGCCGCATGCGCCCCCCTGGCCGGATTGATACCCTCAGCGATAGCAGGATGCTTCCGGACGTGTCTGATGGACCTTAGCAGGCCGCGTCCCCTGAGGTGGTCAGATGGGCTTCCGGTGGGTGCCTTGGGGCATTTGAGACTCGCTCATGCTTCACCTTAGACTGGGACAGGCGCTTACTCAGAGCTGAACGGACTTCCTTTCCATCAGACTTGCCTCCAAACCTTGATATGAGCGGCAGGTTCCAACAAATACTTACATAGACAAAGACACATAAAGGCGCAAATACACTAATATAAATATACACGTGTGTAAAGGCTCTGAATCGGCCCCATTTCTGCATTCTGATTTCTAGGAATGCCCCCCCAACCCCCCAGAGAACCCAAGGCAGTTATCCCACTATTAGTGACAGCTTGGGGTCTGTCCACATCCCTGAGGGACCATCCCAATCAGACTCACCTTCAAGCCCTCTGGGGTGGGATTAATATGCAAAATTCTGCTTGCCTTAACCAATAAAGGCCAACCCTGCCTGTGGCATGTGACAATCCCGCCCACTCCTCTGGAACACCAATGGCCTGTGAACTAGCAGCAAGATAAACAATTTTGGTTTTTTTTTTATAAAAAAAAGATTAATATTAAAGGTAGGTGCAGGTCAGCAGACCTGGAGTCAGAACACCAGAGTTAGAAGACCGCAGAGAACAAAGGCGAGTAGATTCAGTCCTTATCTCAACCCGGCCAGGCTAATCTATCCCAGGATCCTCTTTGTGTCTCTCCCTATCCCTCGCGACCTGAATGCTGAGGGTGCAGTTATCCCCCACCTCTGTGACGCCGTGTTTGCGCCAGCAGACTCCCTGAGGCGGCCTAATGACCCCCCCGGCCGTGGCCTGCGTCTCCCGCTAATCCCTCTCTCAAAGCACTTAGAGTGCCCTTAATATATTAGCATTTAACTGCAGGGCGCCACGGATTAAAGTTGTCTTCTGGCAGCGGCTTGGCGCTGCGTCTCGTAAACGCTTCAGAGGCCCAATGAGTCGGCACCTCTGCAGGGCTGGGATCAGGCTCTGCTGCTCCCCTCTCCACCCCCAAAAAAGCCCTGGACTTGATTCACGTTTGGTCTAAGGGCTAGAAGTGTAGCTGAACCTTAATTTGGACCCAAAACGAAGCTTCTGTGTCAGTGAGCGTTAAAGGGGCGTTCAGTTAAAGGGCCATTAGGGTGTGCTGTGGAGACGTTTGCCCACACAAAGCCTCAAACTGAGATGTGCAGCCCTGGAAGGTTCTCTTTCTAAACAGCCGTGCCTATGGGTTGCTGTGGTAGATATTAATACTGTCCGCTTGCCGGGCTAAAGGCCGGGCACTCCAAATCGGCGGTTACGAAAGCGTGAGGGTGCCAGGGCAAGCCCTCAGAGCACTCTAACGGGCACCATCCATCAAGTCAAAGTATGGCCGGCCTGGATGCACCCTCCACCAACAGAATCACAAGGAAAGGCTGAACATCGGAACCCAAAGCATGGTAAGGCGAGCACATGGCAGGCTACAGCAGCACACTCACCTCCCCGGGCGGTGGCAGCGTCAGCTTCGGCAGCTTGCCCTTGGTGCCGTTACTGCCTGCCTTGCCGTCCACCAGGCCCCCGAAGGTGGCATTGCCATAGCCATCCCCGATCTCCATGGGCGGCTTCAGCTCTGGCGAGTCGATGGGCAGCTGGTCCTGGCCGTCCATGGGCCGCACGTAGGCCGTCGGCTTCTGCTGCACCACGCTGGGCTTGCTGTGCAGGGCTTGTGGGAAGGTGGGCGTGGCCAGGCCACCGGGCAGCAGGGATGTGGAGGCCACGGGGGAGCCCACGCCGTGGGGGCCCACCTCCACATCCCCGGGAGACCGGCTGTTGGGGGGCTCTTTGTACGGCGTGTCCACCGGGGGTCCCTTTGCTGACGCATGCCGTCGTCCGTGGGAGGATGAGGTCGCTGGGCTTGAGTCACCCTTGTGGCTGTCGCCTTGGAGAACGAATGGGTCCTCATGGCGGGCCGGGGGTGGCTCATGGATGGCGGCCCCGTGCTTGCCCCGCCCACAAGTGGACCCTGCCCCCAGGGATGCCTGCCCACCCACTCTGTGCCAGTCTGTGGCGCGAGACTTCTTGGGCGTGGAAGAAGATGATGATGTAGAGGAGGCAGAGGAGGGGCCTGGGGGAGGCATAGATCCGGATGCGGCCTGGCCGGGCACCGGTCGCCCCCTCGCTCCTTCAGGGAAGAAGCCCGGCTGCTCGGCCTTCTCCATCGTCGTCTGTGGCACACAGCTCTTGGGGATGCCCACCAAATGGCTCTGGTTGGAGTGGCTGGTCAGGAGCTCCTTCATCTCATCGTAGTTCCCCAGCGTGTTCTGCACGCGGTTCGCCAAGGCATCGCCCTTGCTGGTCTGCTGGGGCAGGAGAGAGAAGAATTAAACGGGGCACTTGCTGAACCGCATAGGGAACAGGGCTATTGGGAGACACCGCATGCACAGTCAGCTCTGTGCTGTGGGGGACTGGGTGATGGGGAGTCAGCTAGAACGGAAGTGGGTGGGGTCAGGGTCATGGTACATGGGGGGGGGAGGGGTTGCTGATCTGCATGTTTAGGCTGGAAGGGTGAGGGGTGGCACAGTGGTATAGGGCAGAAGAGGTCATGTTCACCAGAAGTTTAAACATGGGCCAGGGGTTCATCACAGCCAGTGGGTGGCACCACAGAGCAATGTAACACTTTATTAAAAGGGGCTTCCTTTTACATGTGGAAATTGGCCTTATTATAAGTGTTTTCTTGCAGTGTTTTACAGCGTATCATTAGTTTATATCCTCCTTTTATGTGCATAATAGGCCTCAGATCGTTTCATGCAGACGCCGCCTGAGACTTCCTCAGTCTCCTGAATCAGCCATGAGAGGATCAGTGACACCTCCTCCCACGCACTGCAGGGGGCGCTTCTCCAGTGTGCAGTATGACAGCAGATCCATCCACAGATACCCCAAAAGCAGGTCTGAGTAAGAGGATAGGGTGGCAAGGGAAAGTTCCGGTAGTCTGGCACCTAAACCCCGACCCCCAGAGTGTTTTACTTAGTCATTATAAAGTGTTGAATATGCTGAGTTCGAACTGATCAGATCAACCCCAAAAGGTTAGAAAAGGATCTTCTAGAAATGGATCGATGAATGATTCCCAGAAGCCTCTGAACTATACTATACAAACCTGAATGACTTGACTATTTAAATAATTGTTTACGTGTTTTACTTTTTAATTCCTCTTAAATAACCTAACTTTAACTTGCAGTTTTGGGATACACTGAAAGAGGACCAATCAGGGTGGCTGAAAGCAAACCAGCCTCCACCCCTCCCCGTAGCCCCGCCCACCCACAGTCAGCCAAAGCCAATCTTTGACGGAAATCCTCTCATGTTCGACTTCGCCTGTGTGCCCCGATGTCTCACGTATTGATTTGAGTTTTGTGGGCCAGGTATTTTTAGCATTTGGGCTCTCAGACTTTCAGAGCTCTCAGAGTGGGGACACACCCACTACCCAGAATGCCCTGCTAGGCTCCCAGCAAGAAACCTGGAACCCGGCCATCCCGGTGCTGTAATTATCCCGTTGTTAAAGGCAAAAAAAGAGAAAAGGTGTAGCAGTTAGGGGTGATACTCAGCCAGCTGGAAAGGCTGAAACGTGTCGTCAATTGTTGTTTTGGCTTTCACAGCATTAGTCAGCAAAAAACAGCGGCCTTCGGGGGGGGATATCTCATGCGGGCTCACAACACACGCAGTGGCGATGTCTCCTGCCGCTGCAATTAGCAAATGAGCCTTTTAAGGGTTTGAGTAAAACATTTATTGCGGTGTTGTGGTGCTAACCGAATTTGATTAGCTACATTGAGATGGGCAATGGGACGCTGAGCGGTGAAACTGATGTCCTAAAAACAGACGAGTCAGACGCGAGGAGGGAGACGGAGGAGGACCTTCACTCCATATTCACAAAAAAGATTAATGCGATGCCAACAATGCCGAACAATAATCCCGACAACTGCCAATTGCTGAGTATGAAAAAGGACTTTGATACCTCTCAAAGCAGCGAGACGCCCTGCTTACTGTGGCCCCCATCAACAGACCCCTTTAAAAGTCCCCCCCACTGTGAAGTGCCTTTGGGCGCCGTGGCCTCTCAGCAGAGCCGTACAGGGTGACATTAAAAGCCCACACTGACACTTTGAAAATCCTTACACTTCATTTCTTAATAATAAAATATGGCTTTTTTTCAGCAGAGGAGAGTAACTGCCTCTTACTGGGTTCTGCAGTGCATTAGAGGTGAAGATGACTCATCTTAAGAGATATAAAATAAAATAAAAATCTCCTCTCGTCTGGCAGCGGCTGACAGTTTAGTTTGGGGTGACCATGTTTATTTTTTTGGTGGGGGGGTGATTACTTGGAAGAATTCTGAGTAGAAACGTGGTGAGTGGAAATCTGGTATGTGGATGGTCACTTATTCAGTCCACCCCCACCAAAGCTCCCACTTTACCCCTGTGAAAAGGGACAAAATGCCACTATTGCAGCGGGAGCTCGGCTGCTCTGAGACCAGCGTCCAAATTTAGAAGCGTGGAAATTAAAAAGCAGAACAGAGCCTGAGCCTGGAGTCACAGGCAGGCGGAAATCTCAGTGTGGCTCCCGCGCTTCAAGAAAGGCGAGAGAATCCCCTACGGACCTTGAAGGATGGGGACTTGCCTGCGGGACAGTGGGTGTGTGTGGGCATAGCTGGCAGCGCCGCCCCTGTGGAGGGGCCACTCACTGGGAGATCGACTCCGTCATATGATTCCATGCACATAACTGTTGCCCGCTCTGAGTCTTGGGGGGTTGGTGTCATTTATTTGGCTTTTGAAAGCTCAACAACCAAGGACAGGTTTGCTGTTTCTAGGGCGTCAATCAAAAACCCACGTTGGGACCCCAGCTCCCCAGCATAGTGACTCACTGCAGCCAACAGGGGGCCCTCAAACTGGGGGGGGCACATAAGTGCTGGTAAACGCTACCCCTGACAACACCAAGTCCAGGTTCAAAGTGTCATTGGCAATGCGATTCGCATCATGCCGCCACAGGGAATTCTGGGACTGACGTTCTATATGGGCAGGCAGAAAAGAGAGATGGGAGCATGAGATGCCAGCGGCACCCTGCCTGGGCTGTGGAGCTGGATGGCGCTATGGCTTTCCCTGGGTAAGAAAGGGCAAGAGGTATGGACGCCCCAGAGATGAATTACTGTTTTGCTTGCTTTGAAGGGGACGCAGGAGTAATAAAAGGCATTAGTGGCGTGCCTGGCCATTAGCACACAGTCAATATGGGGGGGGGGGCCCACACCTAGCCAGCCCCCTCATGATCAATAAGGAGCTGGGGGGAGCTGCGCTACGGAACCGGCGTCTTCCTGACGAGACGCGCTGGCAAAGAAAGGCCCCGCTAAGCCACTCCCTGGATAAAGCGCTTCAGGAGGCCTGACGGCTGGAGGGGAGTCGTGGGGGGGCCGTTTTCAAGCAGGGAGCGGCGCAGCCGCACAGCCATGAATAAAACATAGATGGGTGAGGGGGTGACGTGGGAGGAGAGAGGAGTAACAGAGAGGCCCAGCTGGGGGAGACCTCCCTCCCTTCTTTCCTCCCTCCTCCTCTCCCTCCCCTCCCTCTCTACCCTGCCTCAAGGAGGCGCATCCAGCTCGTCTTACTGCGGGACTGATGGGAGCAGCGCTGGGGTGCGTGAGAGGGAGTGTGTGTGTGTCTGTCTGTGTGTGTCAAAGAATGTGTCAGTGTGTGAGAGAATGTGTATCTACAAGTCAATTTCTGTGTGCGAGAGAGTGTCAGTGTGTGTTGGTGTGTATGTACATGTATGTATATGAGAGAGAGAAGGTCAGTGTGTGTGTGTGTGTTTGGAAAATCATCAGTGTGTCTATAGCAAAGTGTGTCTCTGAGAGAGCGAGTGTCAGTGTCTATCTGTGTCTATATATCTGTGACTGTGTCAGTGAGCATCTGTGTCTAGTGTGATAGTGTGTGTCTGTGTCAGTGTGTGCGTGTGAGAGCGAATGACTGTGTCTGTGTCAGTATATGTCTGTGTGTATGTGACTGTGTCAGTGTGGATCTGTGGCTATTTCAATGTGTCTATGTCAGTGTCTGTGTCAGTGTGTGTGTTTGTTAGGGTGTATCTGTGTGTCTGTATCTCTGACTTTGTTAGTGATTTTCAGTGTCAGTGTCTGTGTCATTGTATATCTATGTCAGTGTATGACAGTGTGTATCAGTGTTTGTGTCAGTGGATATCTGTGTGGCTGTTTCAGTGACTGTCAGTGTCAATGTGTGTCAGTGTATCTGTGACTGTGTCACTGTGTATCTGTGTGACTGAATCTGTGACTGTCAGTCAGTGTCAATGTGTCAATGTATCTCAGTACATATCTATGTTTGTGTACGTCAGTGAATATCTTATTGTGTCAGTGAGTGTCATTGTGTGTATATGTGACTGAGTCGGTGTGTATCGGTGTCTGCGTCACTGGGTATCTATATCAGAGTGTGACAGTGTGCATCAGTGTTTTCTTCACTGTGTATCTGTGACTGTGTCGGTATGTATCAGTGTGTTGGTGTGTATCTGTGACTGTGTCGGTGAGTGTCAATGTGTATCTGTGTCTGTCCCCCCCACCAACCCTGCAGACCCAGAGTGTGTGACGCTTTGAAGCCGGTAAACACACAGCAAACAGCCACTAACAGCACAGCTCCATTAAACAGGATTAAGGCAGATTAACAACAGACTGTGAGAAGCAGCATCACCAGCAGGGGGGCTGGTACAGATTGGGGGGCAGGGTGGACACATAGGAGGACTTTACACACACACACACACACACACACACACACACACACACACACACACACACACACTTGTCTTTATAAAAAAGCCAAATATCTGTTAAGCATGTCATTATTACATAATCATCAAACATGGGAGGACTTGGGGGGTACGAGTTCACTGTACCCCACTGCCAAAACAATAACCTCCCATGCAAATAGAAAGCCCCCAGGCCCAAGAACACCTTCACACAGATCTCCTCTATCCTGCACTATTATCATTCATAATAACTGAAGTCGTAATAATAATGATTTATTAGTTGTTTTTAGCTGGAATGGTGATGTTAAAGGTCGAATGCATTAAGGTAATAAAAGTAGCGGTTGTGGGGTGGGGGGCGGGTGCTCAAGTCCAGGGGGAGATTAACCACGACTACCATACATTGAATGCTATGGGAATTCTGTGAGCAGGGTGTGGTGGGGGGGTGTAAATGATGCAGTCCCCAAACTCCACAGCTTATTGTGGGGTTATCAAAATGTACATAAGTAAAATCTCAGCCAAAGAAGTGACAGGAGGCCTAACATGTGACGGAAAGAGGATGCGCTCAGTCCAGAGTGCGACTGGGCACAAAGCGGGTAGGCAGCAGTCAGCATTCAGCCTGGGGAGGCACTCCCCACCTGCTGAGATGTGGACAGTGCAAAGCAAGGTGGGGGAGAGAGGGGAGGGAAGGAGGAAGAGAAGGAGGGAGGAAAGGAGGGAGGGAAAGAGGGAGGTCTCCTCCAGCTGGGCCGACTCCAAACGGCCGCTGATATTCCACCCAGGAAGCAGGGAGAAGGAAGAAAAATAAAATCAGGTAAAAAGAGCCGGCGGTCACTGCGGATTCACAGGCAGCGATGTTTGTGTCGTCACCATCTGCTTCCGGAGAGAAAAAATATCTCCGTCAAACATGGCTAATTAGGGCTGCATGTTGGAAAAAATATATCTATATGTAAATGAAAGGGCAAGAAAGGAGAGGGGGTAGGAGAGAGTGACAGAGACTGCTGGAATTGCATTAACCCAGATTCCAGCTTCTGTCTGATGGGTGGGGGGGCGAAGTAATGTTGAGGGGACCGGACAAAGAAGGAGCAGCTGCCCCCCCAAGATCCGCTAACCCCATACACCAGTGGGATGTATGTACTGGTGCCCCCTCCCCACACAGAACAACCCTGCTATTAATTTTATGTGGGCTCCCGGAATGGGTCGTGTTTTTCAAACCGAGCAGGAAAAGGGAAACCAAAGCGGGGAGTTAAATAATCCATCAGCAGGGGGCAGCAGCGAGCTCATCAGTCGGGGCAGGGTGGAATAGGGTGGGGTGCTGATCCTGTGGTGATTTCTTGGAAATATGACCGTCTTATTTCACAGGGCTTGTAACACTCATTGTGACCATTATCTGCATGTGTGACAGAACCACACGACTGGATCACGTCTGGGGGAAGGGACTGTGCGTCCATGTTATCACTGAGCAGACACCCATTTAATGGCAAGGCGGTGGAGCGTACGGCTCTGGGTCACCGGAAGGGCCGGCTCTGGATTTATTTGAGACACTCGATGACACCTGGAGACACCGTGTGACACCACCCATCACATGTAGGTAAGAAACAGAATGCAGGAGGACAAACATTATACACACACTACAGAGGAGGCAGAAAGGGGCTAGACCCCCTTCATAGGGTGGGGTATCAGGAAGGTTGCAGAGGAAGCTGAATAAAGCTGGGAAAGAGGGCCATACCAGGTGTAAAAATGGTGGGGAAAGTAGCATCACACACTGTGCCGCTCCACTTCCATTAAACCCCCCTCCCATGCCTGTTGCCGGGGAACGCCCGGAGCATGGCAAGAAAACGCCGCCTCTGATTGGCCACCCCCCCGCCCTTACCTTGTAGGGCTCCCCGAACAGATTGAAGCCGGAGGAAAGCAAATCTTCATCCTGCTGCACCTCCTGAGTCCGCCTCTCCCACTCCTTCTTCTTCAGTGCACTGCGGTCCGGCTCGTAATGGCTGCTGGGAGGAGAAGGGCAGGTGTTAAGGGGCATCCAGTATCGCCGTCCACACGTCTAGTAAGCACAAACGGCTCGGGGGGACATGCAGGCAGAAAAAAAACAAGATTGGCACTTAAATGCTTAAACATCAGAGGTTTACTTCTCAGAGCCAATATGAAAATGACAGAAAAATCCGGAAATGGAACCTCTCCTTCTAGGCTGGCATCAAACGGCTCTCTTGGCTGGCGATCCCCACGTCTCCCCCACCCTCCTAGGGGGACTGTGAAACCCAATCCCCACAAATTAAAATACCGGCTTTAAATTTCTTCTTTTTAATGTTAATCTCATCTCATTAGGCAGCAGTCCGCTCTGAATGAATGGGCACTCGATTTTCTTTTCCCATAATGCACCGCAACGTCACCAACTCGCTGAAAGGCCTATGTGATGACGCTCTTTCTACCTCACATTCCATAATGTATACAATAAAGAATATCAGAATCACCTCTTGGAATGTAAATAAGTGCAAAAGCTTTGGCTCAACTTCACAGAAATAAATCCCACCGTAAAGCTAACGGGGTTGTAACTGGCCTAGTTTGATGACCCTGCTTCTTGTTAGGCCTCCTTTTTAACTATTGTGAAGTGCACGGATGTTCCATAGGGAATAAAAAAAAAAAACAGGGAAAAAAACATGACAACATTGAAAGCATCTGAGAATGATTTCTTGTCCCTGGCAGAATGGCAATGTCCCCCTGGGGGGAGCAGTCACAGCCCAGACGTGCATGTACTGTCAACCTGCAAAAGGTTTTAATTCAGCAAGAGGGGGGGCTATGATCACAGTGGCATCAGATATGATGGCAGCAAGAGAGCTAGCCATGGTAGGGGGGGGGGCTGGCAGGGACCAGGGCTGGTCAGGCACCTGCCTGCAGGGGCCCCCACACTCTCCTGTGCAGGAATGTCACAGTTCCTCCACGGGAATGGGTCTCAGTGACCAGGACTGGTACCAACGGATGTAGTGTTTTTCTGACAACCAGAGTAAACCACTTGGGCTTGAAAGCTGTTAATCCTGACTTTACTTACATCCAGCAATCTTTCAACAGAAAATACGGGTTCTGAACCACTGCGCCACCTGCTGGTGAACGAAGACACACAGATAACAGCAGGTTTCTGTGTGTGTTGGCAAAGTCCGTGTGTTGCAGATGCAGTTGAATGTTTGTATTCATATCTTTACGAGGACCATCCATTCATTTCATTGGGCATAACCCTAATCCCAACTATTACGATCTAAACCCCTACCCAGCCCTAAATTTAACCATAAGTAACATAGAAAATACAAAACTTTTTTCATTGCATTCACAGATCTTTGTGGGCACCTGAGAAATAGTCCCCACAACCTCAAAATAACGGGTCATTGCAAGGAACATTTGGCCCCACAATATAATATAAACCTAATCCATCCACCCAAACACACACACACACACACACACAGAAGTCTGCCAAAATTAAATGAGTTTCTCTGTCACACCGTTGAAACACCTGTTTGAACAGCTGTTCAAAAAGCAGTTCAGTGGTCCAACATCAGGACCATCATTAGGGAGTGACATCATATACCGTACATGCATCAATTTAACTTTACACATGCTGGTACTTCAAAATGTACTTAAACAGCTAAACATTCTCTAGGGTACATCAGCATTTCCCATTTAAGGATTTCCCAGCCACTATTCCTTCCTACTAAAGTAATTCGTTTGTAAAGTGTTTTTTTTTAAACAGGCCGCAATTCCTCTGGGGGGCGCTGCCACTCTCTGTGATAGATAACAGAACCAAGCTGAAAGCAGAAATCAGTTTGTCTTCCCTTCCTCACCCCACCCCCGCCCTGAGGCCGTCTGGTTTTTCCGAAGCATTTAATCCATCACCAAATTGTTCTGGAAAAAGGCCACGGCGAGGAAGAAAAACGACCAGGGGTCCGAGAGAGAGACAGGCGGGGGGGATGGTTCCGGAATAGGGAATAAATATGGCGAGAGTGACGGCGGCCCGTGCAGTAATGACAGCGAGATGTCAGTTATCTTTATGTCGCTTCGCCGGGGCGCCTGACAGTGCCACCTGACAGGCCGATAGATCAAAAGCACAGCTGTGACAGCAGCGCAGAACCCGGGTCCCCTGACGCTGAATTACACTCCGAACGCAACAGTGCGCGGGTGTGTGCCGGCTGCGGGGCTCTCCTCATGGGGTGCGCTGCCTGTGGCGGCAGGGGGTCCTGATAATCAAGACGGGAGGGGTGAAACAGTAAATAGAATGCCGGGATGCAAAGCGGCCTACATTTAGAGCTCGGTATGGGGGGTAGGGTGTCACCTTTCTTCCAGCATGCATGGTGACCGATAAGGACACTTCTGTTGTTTTCGTTTCATCAGTTTTTCTAACTTTTCTCCCGGGTTCGGGAATCCGTTAATTAGCCGGCGGATTCTGGCAGAACGGCGCCGCATCTCGCTGCACACCTCCCTCACATCCTGCTGGTTTCAGGACTCTCTTTTTCTCTTTCCTCCTCTCCTATCTCTTTTCTTCTCCACCCGTTCCTTCCTGGCCCCTAATACTGATATCCACAGTGAACTGAATGAATTTAATCTCAGCTGAGCTTTGCTGCACTTGGAAGATAACCAAACAAACCTGCCCCTCCCAAATCGCTGCCAGAGGCCCCCCGGAAAAAGCCTCAGACTGAGAGATTCTCTCAGTGGCAAACGGCATCCTTATTAAAACGGAACTGCCGACAACAGTTACCGGCTTCTCACTTGAACGGCAATTATTAATTTGAAGCACCATCTAATTAAAGCAACAACAGAGCATTTAGCTGCTCGTTAGCGTTATTCCGTCAGATGGTAATTATAACGAGCTCCCAGTTTATCGCCAGGCAGCCGGACGCCAAGGTTGTGGGCCACTTTTGGATGTTCAGGGGTCAATGGGGGTCCTGTCGGGATTCAGTGCCAGGTAGGCCGGCAAAATGGCCACAAACCCCTATGTTCAACAGAGCATACAGCACTACCCAGGCGAGTCTTGTAAGCAACCAGTCACTGTACCTTTGAGTATGCCCAGCTGATAATGAGTGATTTACACTCTGCTGGACCTTTGAGGATATCAGGTGATAACCAGTAGCTTAGATGCTGCAAAATCTTTGACAACGATCAGTTGGTAACCAGAGGTTCACCCGCTGCTGGACCTTTGAGGATGACCAGTTGATAACGAGCAGACTACACACTGCTGGACCTTTGAGGATGACCAGTTGATAATGAGCAGATTACACACCGCAAGACCTTTGAGGATCGCTGGCTGATAACGAGCAGATTACACACTGCTGGACCTTTGAGGATGACCA
>JABFDZ020000002.1:21218903-21230803 GCA_019775955.2 Pollimyrus isidori
CCCCCCCCCCACGGGGCGGAACAAATAACAGTAATAATAATAATAGTAATAATAGCTCACTTTAGATGTTAAAGAGCACACATAGTATTATAACCTGTAATCCACCTACTAATTGGCTCCCGCTTACCTTTAGCTAAAACCGAACGCTCTCTTTGCGGGCAGAACTCGCACACACACCACCCCCCCCCCCTCCACTGCAGCGAGTAACGTGCCGTGCGCCCACCCTCCTCCAGTGTGTCGAAATAGCCCTACCAATCCCATTCTCTTTGGCCTAACGAGTCTCTAATGAACAAGCGTCTGGATTTGACAGAGCAGTGTGGGGCGGCGGGGGGGAGGAGGGCAGGGGAGCGGCTGCTGTACTACGACACTCCATTCACCAGCATCTGAGACCCTTCAGGTCCCTCCGCCTTCTCCTTCTTCAGGCCCCGCTCCTTGGCAGGCCTCTGCCGGTGGCCCCCACCACCCCCACCGCCCATCTCAGCTCCCGGGGTGGGGCCTTGGAGGGCCTTTGTGTGGACGCTCCTCTCGTTATTTCCGTCGACACGAATCTGCGGGCGTCAGAGAGAAGGTAGATAAGGCATACAAGTGTAGCGCAAGAGCATGTGCAGTATTCCATGGTGACCCCTGGGGGCGCTCACATGCAAACATCTGAGGAATGCTATCTAATGATATTGTTCCCGCAAACAGGTTGGATCCTCTGTACACTCAGTGCGTGATGTCAGCACTGGGTAACAGCCAGAAATTGGGAGAGGGGGCTGACAATGATAACCAACACTGACACCCAGTGGTGAGTCTGTGGAACTGTACCCAACCCCACATTTGAAAGACTGGTGCCTTCTCACCTGCAGGGAATCTTCCTGGGGCCTGGATTTCACATCTCTGGAACTGCGTGGGCGGGAATCATTCCACTGCACGTCTTCAAGACCTTAAAAGCAGACAGGCCATCATTAAACAGTTGAATACCAGCTCCTGACTTGTGATTTGGTCTAACGATCAAGCTGTGTTATGCAGCAAGGTTGGTCAGCCAACTGCTACACGGGACTCACACACACCTACAGGCCCAGTGGAAAGCTACATGCTACATGCTGGCTAAAGACAAGAGAAAAATCCTTGTAGCTAAATACAGGCCATCTTAACAAAATGGCACACATGCAGCTACACAGTGCCATGGGATCCTAAAGCTAATGGGTGCTGCACCCACCATAACCAAGAGCCGATACAGTTGGGAGGCCCCACAGGAAACATCACTGACCTTTGTAGCTCCCTCCTCCACGGCCCCTCCCACCACGTCCTCGAAGGCCCATGCCCCTCTTGCGCCCATCTCCATGGCGAGGGAAGCCTCTGCTCTCCTCATCGGTAGGGGCCAGGGACCAATCACTCAGCTCGTCCCGGTGGTCCGACTCCGTTTCTGAAGCATTGGAGGCTTCGGAGTTGGTGCCTGAGGGAGCACGGGGCAGCACTTCAGTACATTACATCACAGGTCGCTTGCTGAACTCGAGCAGCCTATGAGCAACGAGGGGAGGAGCCAACAGCACATTGGACTCCTTCCTATAGCACAGAAGAGTCAGCGAAGCTGCCAGCCAGGAAACCATTTGGATCACAGATCATGGGATCGTGTCCAGTGGAGCCTCAGCAGATTAAACCAAAACCACAGCAGAGCGGATGAATCATGCCGTACACATTCAAACACACACTTCACCAGGTCAGAATAGACACACCTTTAACCACAGGGAAGCAACACTCACACCATGTTTTTTTCCCCCTCAAACTGACAGCCAAGGTTGGACATTAAACTAGCCCAACTGGCTCATAAGACTGCTGGCTGGGTGTCATTTTTTACTGAGATAGCCCGGTTGGTTCCCCACTAGCTGAGAAGCAAATACCTGAGGTGAAGGCGGGACCCCGTCGACCACGGCCCCCACGACCAAAGGGCTTCCCCCCACGAGGAGGGCCGGTACTGTCGTCCCCACCAAAGCCCTTCTCTTTGTCGGGCCGTCCTGCCGAGGGCCTGGGCCCCCCCCCGATCTGGCGGAGCTGCTCGTCGATCTGCAGCAGCTCCATGCGGAGCTGGTCAACCTCCTGTGGGGGTCGGAGGGGGGATTACAGTTACAAGATCTGCACGCACAGGCAAAGCGAGATCACGCACCTGAAAAATCCCCCTCCTCACCTTCAGGTAGTTGAGATGATAGTCCAGCAGGACGCGGGCATTGGAGATGCTCTCCTTGGTTCCTACGAAGACGAACGGCACCATGCCCTGCTGCAGGGCGTGTCATGGAGAGCGGCCCGTTAGGTACCACACGGCCAGCTGAGGAGACCCACATCAGAACGCCGCTGGCTGGCCGCACCAACTCACCTCGTCTGCCGGCGGCGGCTTCTTGTCGTTTTCGGCCTCGATCCTCACCCTGACCACTCCAGATTTGTCCACAACCTCCTGGATAAGCTTGCCGCTTTTACCGATGACTTTCCCTAACAAGCCAGGCGTGGGTCAATCACGATGAGTCAATGATGGAAGACCCTACGAACAAGAAAGGCTGGCGACAGAGGGCTTTTCCACATACCTACTAAATTCCGGGGAACTTTGATGACATCTTCGGAGAATTCCAGATAGCTCCGGGCTTTCCGCACGGCCTCCTGGTCCTACGGCAGAACACCAGCTTAAAATGAACTGTCACCACATGGCAGTCCTGGCAGCTAGCGGAGTTGGCGGCCCACTCGCTGCATGCTCATACCGCGGCTGTTAGTCTACAGGATCTTCTCCCAGGAGTTCTACTCAGCTGATTCGTGTCCAGGGGCCAAGGGATAACCAAACAACCCCCCTCCTCACCGCAGACACACAGTTGGTGTTAGGCTTCGTTTCCCATCGAGAGAAACAAACTGCTTGTCTGATCTCCCTCAAGGAAACAAATGACTCATCGACCAAAACAATCCGTCGGAAGGGGAAAATGACGGCACCTCTCCGTAGATGTGGAAAGTGCACGTCTCCTCGTCCAAGTCGATGGTGGTGACCCCGACGACCTTCCGGGCCTGCTGGATGTTGGCGCCATGGGTGCCGATGGCGAGCCCCATCAGGTCGTCCCGGACGGAAAACTGCTCGTGGAAGCGGGAGGCCAGCTGCCGGGAGCTCTGCATACAGGAACCCCACCCAAACGCGCTTAAACATACAGCCTTTGTGTTTAAAGAAAACTTCTAAACACCTGACCTATTTGTATAGCTGATGACACCGTTGAAGTGCACCAGGTTCAGGAGATTTACCATGTACATCCAGCCATAATGGAAGATGGTCAATATCATGTAATAGTACCCAGTCTCCCCCCAACCCACCATTTACATATCTGAAAAACTAAATTGCTAGCGAGTAGTCATAACTGGGGAGCTTTCTAGCTGGTTAGAAAAACAAGATGCTTCAGCGCTTCCTAAATAAGGAGCACATTTATTTAATATTTAGGGTAGTGACTGTCTGTGGCCAACATGGAGCCTAAACCTTAGGGGCCTAACACAAATACGTAGTTTCCGTGGCGGTAAACACTGGTAATTTTTTTTCTTAGAACAACTGTGGCCTCTCTCAGGGTTGCATTTAGGGCTGCATGATCTCAATACTATACTAATGTTTCCTTACAGTTACAATTTGGTAAACACATTAGTAGTATGCCTAAAATATTAATGAGATGCGTATTGAGACTCCCAAAAATGATTGACCCGTTTAAATTTTGCATATCTGTATTTATTCAATTTGGTTAGCGGAGCATGCCACGTACTACCGTTTTGGAAAATCATGAAAACGATAAGCACTGAAGTAGCGATGAAGAAAGGGACAGATCAACAGCGTTTAAAGCATTAAAACATCTTTTATAGAGGAGATCCGTCGCAGCCAGCTGGACGAAAAATATTAAAAACACGCTGGCAGTGTGATGGTACTTTTCACAATTTAAAGTCAGACACATTTATTAAGTTGAGTTAAATGTGCCAAATTTATACAGATTAACTTTTGGGTGTCAAAATATGCCTCCCATGAATATTTTTGGTGCACTATTAATCTGCTTAAGGAGCGCAAGTAAATTTCCGTATAGTATTGAGAAACAGGCATTTGGACAAACGTTTATATCCACCATCTAAAGCCTTGGTGATCACTGTGCATTTGCTATAATTGCGATGTGACATTGTGCAGCGATAGTTCCCATGGCAGTTATTACACATCACAGCGTAATAACCCTACAAGTCTGAAGCTGTGTTCCTACGGTACGGCTGAAGAGCGTGAGGGGTGCCTGGGGAGGGAGCCGGGTTGGATACCTCCAGCTGTCGGCTGGCCTCTTCGTTCCGCTGCATCAGGGTCAGCTTGGTGCGCAGACTCCTGAAGTGCATGTCGCTCAGCATGGCCGCCCGCTTGCTCGTCACCTCGTTGACCGACTGGAACAGGACGGATAATGAGATGGGGGGACGGGTGGCTGGGGTGAGCTCCCTCGGGGCAGGATGGGGGGGGGGGCCCGCGCAGGCTTACCAGGATGACCAGCTGCTTCTTCTCAGAATCATACGAGACGCTGAAGCCACCCACTGCCTTCTTGAAGTCTTTGTGCACAGAGTCCTTCGCACACCTAGAGGACGAAAGCGGGAGGTGGCTGCTTAACTGAGAAGGCAGCACTAGAGGCTCAGTGCACAGCCAGCAATTTCAGGGTCTCTAGGCCACAGAAAGGGAGGGGCAGAGACCACGAGTTTCCATGGACAGCACTGAGCACATTCATTTAAGGAATACCTTCATTTCAGAAATGTGATGACAGAAAACAGCGTTACTAGAAAGAAAATATCTTCCTTATAAGTCATGAAATGTGCCGATATGCAGACAAAGAAGTGGCTGGTCTTGCTTGGCCAGTATCCACCTGGGCATGAGAGCAGGAGCGAGCATGGAGCAGACGGATTTTGGCTGAGCGAAGAAGGGCATATTCAGAAAAACCTCCTCTCTCGCTCTGTCTCGGTCCACTTTCGCATACCAGAGTTGTACCGGACCCGCTCGCACGATGCATTTGAAGCATGACAATTCTTCTTTGTAATATATTTAAGGGACATTTGACAGGCAGCACAGCCTAATTTTTTGTAAACCATATGTGCATTACGCAAAAGTATTTGAGTTAAGGCAAGTCCATTTTATTAAGCTCATAATTAAAGGATTTGCCTAACAGTTAATTTAATTGTAGTTTATATTTAATTAGGCCAGTGATTAATTTAATTTTACAGATGGCTTCTTTTGTTAGTGCATCTTGCTGCTTGAATGTGGATTTGGCTGCTCAGTTATTTTTGTGACAGGCTACAGTTTAAGCTAAAATTAAAATATAATGTATATTTTTTGTTGTGAGAGGTAAGCAATGTCATTGGAGCGAGATGAAAACTGGGAGCAATAATGAGCGGCCCAGTGTGTAGCGGCTGTGAGCGGCAGCTGTGCATTCGGCGGGAGGCGGAGCCTCTTACATCTGCCACAGGTCCTCCGGCACGCCCAGCCGCACCTTGAGGAAGGTGCTCTTGGTGGCTGCCTTGTTGGGGTTGACGGGCCGCAGCCTCTCCAGCGTGACGATCTCGTTGAGTGTAGCGTCACAGGCCGCGTACTCGATCACGTAAAACTGCAGGGGGGGGGGCAGCAATGACACATTTCAGAATGGCTGATTCTATTAAAAATATACACTGTGCAAAAGCAATAGTTAGGGGACTCTCCCAAAAGGGTAAAAATCCCCCCCACGCAAAGAAGGCAGAGAAGCTCACCTCTCCTTTCACCATCCTGACCTTGGCCAGCCACCAGCCGCAAGGCTCCTTGTCGTTGGCTCTGGAGTACACCTGGTGGCAAACCGTAGCATTACAGAGAACATTTCTGTACAGTGACCACAAAGTCCAACTTCCTGCTACGCAGCAACAGCTCTGATCCTCAGGTCCAAATTAGAATTCTGGTCAGAAACACCATGGGCAGGCTTTTAAATATCAAAACGATGATAAATTAGAAGCTGTTCTTGGGTTAGGTGAAACAGACTCAAGCAATGCAAACGTCCACATAAATTATTGGAGTTTGCAGAAGCAATCATGCAAAAAGGCAGCAAGCACCGGCATTTACACTATCCCTTCATTTTTGTAACATATCACTAGCATGTTTTCGGTTTGCGTTGTTTGCTATAAGGTGCTCGGAATGGTCAGACAAGGATTACTTATTAGTTATGTCATGGTCATTCATTCCTGCAATTTCACACATCATATTTTAACTACTTAGACATCCCCCCCCCCACCACCCAGGGACACCTCCATTAACAGAATTCACAATTCCCATGCAGAGCACTTGCTAATTAGCGTACACATCTCCCTGCTGTGCTGCATCTCAGCCTGGCACTGAAGGCCCTGGCTCGTGGCATGTACCTCGACCTCGTCGCTCTCGTTGATCTCCTTCTGAAAGCCCGTGGGTGGGAGAAAGCGGACGTCGTGGAAGGGGACCTGACGCTCCGGCTGCCAGCTGAGGGAGGCGGCAAACAAAAAAGGATTCAAGATTTGAATAAAGCAATAAAAATGAACACTAGAGCAAACCATTGGTCTGAAAAGAAAGACAGGAAAAGGAAGATAAATCAATATCCTCTCCAACTCCCCCTCCATGTAGCCAGCAGCAATATCCTGCTGTGATCAAATTTACTTCCCCAGATCCGGCCAGGCTACCATGCTTAATTCAAACATGCACTTGGCCAAACTGAAACACCACCTCAATCTGTCGATCTTCTAAGGGAACCACCCGCAGCGGCCAATTATGAGCAATTAAAATGATGTGCTAAATGCAATAAATAGAAAATGTAACTTTTGGGGGAAGGAAGGTTTAGTACTCACTTATTCTCGAAGGCCACGGTAACGGACGATTCCAGTACGTCTTTCACAAAAGCCTGCAATGCAAAGTCAAGACAAAGATTAACAACAAGGATGACATCCAGGCTAAGACTTTTACACAGTAAAAGGTCTTCTGACCAAAATAAGAGACCTGCCCCATTTTAAACCTAATTTAGGTGCTTAGAAGACAGGAATACACATCAGCACGAAACACACCATTTAACGCAAATATACCTCCACTATGAGGAGGTGCACAGCATTCAATGTTTTTTTTCCATACCTTTGATCGTCACATACACAATTATATTCGATACATTTTGCATTGACGTGTTCCAAACTGAACAGTATACATATGTATAAGGGGCAAGTAAAAAAAGATGCATTAAACAATTATAACACTTAAAAATATACATCTGTGAATGTAAAAGGTAAAGGAGCTAGATTCCCTATCGCAGTGAAAACAGGGACAGGCGCTATATTCCCTATCGCAGTGAAAACAGGGACAGGCGCTATATTCCCTGTTCCATTAACTGTTGTGTACCGCCAGGAATAGCACCCGGCTTTAAAACCTGCCCTATTTACCGGAAACAATTTTCACAAACATATCTGCGCAGAAGGCGCGTTGCGATACACATTCCCGAAACACTACGATATGCAAAACCGGGCTGTGGCATGCAAATTTTCCCAGAACGAATTCATAAAACCGGTACCAAACCAGTACGTAGCCGAACGAGTAAGAATGCAGGCAGCTTGGTATGGTTGGTACGTCGAAAAAAACAACAAAATACCATCAATGCATGGCTAAAAATGTACGAAGCTGATTCACAGTTATGTCCTGTTGCCGGAGCAATGGAGAGCCTACACCCAGCTCGGAGCCTCTACCCCCGGGAACCTCTCCGCCTGGGCGTCGAAGCGGGCCACAGCGACACCCAGATATTGCGAACCGGCCTGCGTAACTAGGCAACCCACGGAGGCGGGCAGTTCCCCATCGGTGGGGGAGAGATGTGTTCCCACGAAAGGTACCCACCTTATAGAAGGCTCCGCTCACCCCTCGGACTTCCACGGCCAGCTCCTCCATAGATGCAGCCAGTCAGACGCTAGCTAGCTAACGGAGTCGGACACCAGCACCCCCAGCCCGCCGCCGAAACCGCGGCGACGCTTCGGCTCCTTCTCCTCGGCGATGTCTTACTTGCTCGGTGTAGCGAGTATCGCGACCGGCTTTTTAACCGACCGATGGCGAAACACGTCGCGCATAGCGCGGATACAAGAAGCAAGTCCTACCCGCCGGCCGCTCCTGAGCGCAGCGATGTAAACACGGCAGGCCCGGAGAGCACCCCCGACACGTGAGCAGGGTCGACTTCAAACACTCCCTCTTTTATTATTCAACATATTCACAGCCGACACAGAAAGAAGTCACGTAAACGCCACAGGTCATACGAACACCCCCGACACGTGACGAGGATCGGCTTCAAAGGCTTCGATATTATATTCACAAAATGAGTCACATAATGTTAGCAGTCAAGTACAGAACCGGAGAGTGCCCCCAGACACGTGAGCAGGGTAGGCCTCGCACATTCCCTCTTTTAATTATTCAATATTATATTCACAGCCGACACACAGAAAGAACGTTAACAGTCACGAAAACTCCACAGACCCTGATAGGACCTACGACACGTGACAGGGTCGGCCTCAAAAACTCCCACTTTTATTATTCCAATATATCGACAGACGACGCACAGAAAGAACACGAATAGTCACGTCAACACTCAGAGAAAGCACCTCTTACACGTGATCAGGGTATTCACCATTCGTTTACCCTATCACGTGATACCCCTTATTCACTTTCCGCACGTGATCAGGGAGGGCTTGAGTGCATTTTAGCCCCAATGGTTTATTTATGAAAACACTTATTAAGTTTCAGTACTACGATGTAGCCTGTTATCGTATATTAAAATTATTTCATTTATAAAAATATTTAATGGAAATAATCCTGCCACAAGATTACACCATTGCCATTTGTCTAGAGGGCGCCCTGGATCACATGTTCACTGAGCGGTTGGTGGTGGCCATGTTGGCTCTTATCAGCGCATATAATTAACGAGTTAAATGATGCGGAAGTCGAACCAAAATGGTGCCGCGTACAGGCAACGTATAAGCAGAACAGCACTTAGTTGTCAGTCTGATTTTCGAATGAAGGTTTTATAATCAAACACGCCGAATGTATTTGTTAAGTCATTCTGGCGATTCCCCGCGTAAGACTGTTGTACTGACCATGCGTACATTATATGAAGCAAAACATGTACTGTGAAAAAGCGTATAAAAGTAACGTGAAATATTATGAGTGTAATGTTTAACTTTATCAGGCCATTCCCCTTGACTTTGACACATTCTGGTACTTTCAAGGGTGGCAATGCTGGGTCAAGGTAAGACAACCGTCCTCTCTGACTACTACTCATGCCATCACTCACTGTTCAGTTCGCATTAAAAACTGAGAAAGGTATGGTATTTTCAGGTATCACAGGAAAAGCACAAAAAGTTAAAACAAATGTATGCTTACGATCTTTGTTTTTCTGCTCATTGACTATATTGTTTGAAAAATCAATGCTGACTGCCCTGTATTGTCCGTCTGTTCCCACTAGATGTCACTAAAGTGTACTTCATTTAATTTACTTTCTTAAATTGCAAAAGTCACTCCATGCAAACGACAGAAGTGATCACTATAAATCACCTATATCCCATAAGGTAACTCATTAACTCAAAGCTGGATGAAAGGTCAGCTATAGTTTTTCCTTTACAACAACATGGACTTAATCGCAAGAAACGAATTGTGCTGACTGGAGTATAAAATGTAAGGAAAATACAGTGGGAAATATTAAGGCTCGCTGTATTCTTTTTTTGATAAAATAATACTTCTGGCAGAAGGATTCATGTTTTCTAGAGACAGAGGTGTATATTTGTACAGGCATATTATTGTGCAGCGTAGCACATTTTTAATTAATTTATCTGTCCCTCTTGCAATGACATAATGGCTCAGTTGTTAAGCCTGTACGTCCCTGAAGGTTTGAATACCACCTCTGCCATTAGTGTGTGCAGTTTGCATGTTTTCCCCGGGTCTGATGGGATTCCTTTGTGCATGTATATTCCCTGTGATCCACTGGCATCTTCCCTACTGTATACCCCAGCTCTATGCCCTCTGCTTCTTGGGATCAGCTCCACACACCCACAGTGTGCTGGATAAGCAGTTCAAATAGATGGTTGCTCTTGTAGCCATCTAGTGGCTATATAAATTTCCTGCATTTCCTTATTATTTTTGCAACATTGATGTCATGCTCTTGAAAGACAAACCCTTGTACACCTTGTACTTCACATACCCTGTCTTAACATACCTTTCTTCTCCTGAATATGAATAGCTGGGGTTCTTCTGGCATCCTTAACCAGCATCTTATATGGGACTGTACACTTCTGCTTTTAGGAATGCAAAGTATTTTGACAGAAAGCTACTTTACCGAAAATGTGATTTGAACCTATGACCACTGAGCCACATACTGCCCTCTGCTCTTGATGTGGTCACCGGTGAAGAGTGTGCAATGGCCGAGCTGGACCACCGACCAGGAGTGTAGAATGTTCAGTGCGCAATGGAGTGCTGCCGTTGCTGCGTATGGTGTGCTGTGTTACACTGACGTGCTGTGCTTCTGCATACCAACCTGACCAGTTGCCGGACTGCACTGCCGTGAGCATTTCTGGGAGAAACCGTCTACAGCTGGAACAGGGAAAGCCACATGTGACTGATTGGTTTTACTAAGGATTATAAATCTGTGATTATCAGATCCATAAAATCTGGCTTTTGCTTCTAAGCCATTAACAAAGTGGACAGTTCCTATTTTGCAGGTTCATTACTATGAAACTGTGGGTTTCTGGGTGCTTTTAGACCCGCCCTGTATGGTAAATGAGGGAAAACAAACGCTCGGCCCCTTCCCGATTGGAACCCTGCATGGTGGTCTTTGCTGTGCCACTCAGGAACTAAAGCTGTGGGTAATTATAGCAGAAAGCTATGATCTGTTGATCTTAGTGTATTTAACTGTTGTGTAGATGTTGAAAGATGTTTGTTGAAAGAAATTTGCATATAGCACATTTAAATTTGCAGCCATCTCCCACCCTCTTATCCATCACAGGGGGGAAGGTGCAGAGGGCAGAGCGGACTAAGAATACCCTGAGGAAACCAGGGGTAAAGCTTTTCGGCACCAAGTATGGCTCAGTCGGTGAAGACTTGGTGCTTGTGGCCAGAAGGTCACCAGTTCAAATCCCAGGGCTACCGCAGTGATATTTCCAGTGGACCTTTAAGCAAGGCCCTGACACCCCCACCCCCCGTCCAGTTGGGTAACCCCAGACAGTACACATTTTTGCTCCCTCTCAGCACCCAGCAAATCAGAAGCACCTAATACCTGGTGCAGGTGAACTGGGAGCTCAGAGGAATCAAAAACGTGGACTGTCCGGGATTCCCCGAGGACTGGGTTGGGAAACACTGCATCTCCCAGACTTCCTTTCACCTCTGTGTGTCTGCGTGTTTTCTGAGAGAGGAGCATAGCTAGAAAATCTCTAGACATGTCACCTTGCCCCCCCCGAATCTTCCAGGGTTTTCGTGTTTCTATTGAACTTAAAAACTCCACGTGATTTGAATCTACAACCACTGAGATGGAGGCACTACCTGTTGCACCACATGAAGTAAAACTTGTGGGTATGGGTTTTGTGGCTGATTCCATCCAGAACGATATATGTTCTAGTGCAATCAGTAGCATTGCAGCACGAATGAGGAGTAACACCATCTTGGGTTGGGGCCGGGAACAGAAGCATGTCACACAGGACTCAGCATGCTTGGCAGGAGAGGGACACCAACACTTTGATCTCAGTTACCAGGGATGAAGCAAAAGAGAACAGAGTAAGCAACAACTATCATGTCGAATAAATGGGAGTCATCGATATATATGTATTAGAGGTCGACCGATGTATCGGCCGGCCGATATATCGGGCCGATATTTGGCATTTTTTAATGTATCGGCATCGGC
>JABFDZ020000002.1:21253812-21264651 GCA_019775955.2 Pollimyrus isidori
GTGGTTTGTATCTGATCATTTGAAAGAAAATATATAGTACATTCAGACACACACACACACACACACACACACACACATACATACATACATGCACAAACACACTATATGACTCTGTTGCTGGGTTAGGCATCTACCCACTATAACAAAAAGTCGCCTCACAGTGATGCAGCTGGTGTTTGGCTGCCACTGTGACTTGCAGATCCTTAAGTCTCCCAGGCAAAGCTAAGAACCAGCAACCTGTGGAAAAAATTAACCTTCAAAAGAAAGAAGGCATGCCAGCCAGTCCGGCCACTTCCCTTGGTAGGGCCCACAGTATGTGCCACTCTCAATTTAATTCAGTTCAATTCAATTTATTTTATATAGCGCCTTTCACAACAGAGTTACCCCAAGGCACTTTACATGGGTGTGTTATACTAAGTGCAACACCACAAAGAGAGGGCACCATCCAGACATGTGTGGTCTGTCTGTCAAATTTAGCCGCTTCTCATTGGTCACTTCCTGTTTTCCCATGGGGCTGAGCATATCAGCGATTGGCCGCAGGAGGTAAGCCCCTCCTACTGAGGGCCACTCCTAGGTCTCGTTTCTGCACTGATTACTCTGATGTTCAGTTAATGCAGGATTAAAGTGCTGGATAGCATCCTCTTCTCGTCTCCCTGTGTGGATGAGATGCACTTGAAGCATCTGGGCCGCTGTTTGCCTGGAGCACATGGAGCTGACCGTATAGGGCACTGCGCTGTATGAACAGTGAGCATCATCTTCTCAGAGTTATTATAGACCCATTTATACTGCTGTGGCTTGTTGGTGCTTCATGGGATATGAACCACAAACCGGCTGGCTATAGTTACAATTAAAACAAAACCCAAACTTCCTTCCCCAGAGGCCAGACACAGAAACATTGTCATTGTCAAGGTTCAAAACATGCAGGACTAGTCATAGGTGCATAATTTTTATGACAATCTGCTGGCTCAGGCGATGTAAAAGCACATTTTGGTCCAGCTGTCAGGTCAGTAGATTGTCCTCAAACACATTTCTTATCTTATGCTTTATCCACGTTTTAACTGAAGCTGTTTTATCAAAGGCAGTTATTCAACCAAACTCTCTGTGTGACTCCAATACGTGTTCCCTCTTTGCATGATCAAAAGCACTCACTCCCGCCGTCCAATCAACAGCTGGCCTTGCCAACCACAAAACATAATGACTTTTCCCCAAAGCTCCGCTCACCTCCCAAAAATGCGATTGGCCAGCCTAAAAGCACTGCTGTTCCCGCTTGGTGCTGCTCTGCATGCTGACTCACTGGGTGGCGACTGGTGTATAATATCTCGCCCTGGCTTTCTGCAGCCTTTGTGGCTGGTTTGACAGATTAGAATCCCGTGGTTCTGGATTCTTCTGCGGGATGGCAGCTTCAGGCCTATGTGGCTTTGTCGGTTTGTGGGCTTTGATATCCCACCCACCATGATCCCATGAACATCATGCCCTAAGGAGAAAAGGTTCCGGGCTGAAGTCATGTCTTTTCTGGCTTTTTCTGAAAGAGAAGGTCAAGCTGAAACAGCAGTGTGATATCAGAGAGCAGACAGACCACCTAATACATAAAGGAGGATAGCTATAAACCTTGTTGTCACCCTTAAGGAGAACCTCAGCCTATCCCATAACATAGCAACATTGACTTCATGTATATAAATTGAATCCTTCAGCCTAACTGCTGGCACAGGCTATGATCATCTCTCACCTATGCCCATCTCTTCAAGCTGGGCTTATTTTAACCTCTGAACTTATGTTCAGCCTCCTGAGACTTGCACATCTCTTTTCCTCCGGATCGCCATACATCGGCTACCTGTCAGAAGCTCATCTGAAATTCTGGATCTTCCTCTTGGTATATGAGGTAATTCTTGGTATATGAGGCAGCCAGGGAATCAGTACTATAACTCCAGAGTCTCATTAAGGTCTCGTCCCTGTATTGTCAAGACGATTCCTTACATCTGCTCAATTGACAGTTCCAGGTCTGACAAGTCAAAAATTAAACTCCCATTTGGTTTTGCTCTTGGCCCCTGTGTGTTGAAACAAACCTCCCCACCATGGCACTGCAAAATGCCTCTTGCTTTTCAAGGAGGGGAAGCTTTCCACTCAGCTGCCTCTCCAGCTTGAAGTTCCCACCACATCCTGAATTTGTTCGTGATCCTGTTGTTGCACTCGTGTCTTTTTATGAAGCTGATTCTAACTCTGCTGTCTGGTTTTGAGTCCTCAGTGCGAGTGTTGACTCACCCTGTTTTCCACGGATATTTACAGAATTATGTTGTCATATATAACATCCACACTGCACAACACTCAGCACACTAACTGAAACATGCTGCATCTGATTTTCACCTTTTTTGGTGCTTACTGTATGCTTATGTAGCCTGTTCTGGCCTATTCATTAATACACTGAATAGCTTAAATTATAAGAGCACGGCTACATTGAACAAATGTAAATGTAACACAGTATTATTGGCATGATAAGGTGATGTCATAACAGATAACCTTGGTCAATGCGTTGGACAATGGAACCAATTGTACTAGAATACAAGCTACATTTTATGAAGCACTTTTCTTTTCATTGTTTATGTCAGGAAAAATGACCACTGTCTCAGGGGGACCTTTGAAAGTGCTGGGATTTAGCAACGGAGCAATTTGCTCACTGGTAAGGAGACAAAGGAAGACACATCACTGTAAATCAGCAGTAATAAACCTCCCGGATTCAGCACAAGGTAAAAACACCCACTCAAGGTTTTTGCCTACCTTTCTAAAGTACAGTAGCTCTCCTGACGAAGAAATGAACCCCTGAATGAGGCTAAAAGCAGATCCACTTTTAAAGCCTGCTCTTGTCCTCTTTAGTGGTTGATTTTGTATAAAATAACTTCAGATTTTTACAAGATACAGCTCTATAAATGGCTGAAGAGTCGTTTTGAAGAGAGAGACCACCCGCTAAGCTAATATGAAGTCAAAATAAATGAAAACATCTCCCGCGCCCCACAGAGGAGCTGTCAGTGGTCCTGAGGAATCACTCACATTGGGAGAGGAGTCCCGTCTGTTCCGGTTTGCTTGGAGAAGCGTTAGCCTGCTCGCTTGGCAATCAGCCACGGAAATGGTAACCTCAATTGTTGGACTCCGTGGGAAGGCACTGGCAGACCCGCGCACTCATCTGAAACAGGCCAGGCCTAATTCTTCGCTCCCGCTCCTGCCCAAACGTGTCCGATAACCGATAGGCAGCGGAACCAGCTTTCCTGCTCGCAGTTTCCCGTCTGCTCTGTGGGAAACTGAGCAATAGGTGCAATTACACGGATATCACAAGGAGAAAACCCGGCTGGATCCATCCTCACCAACAAAGTAACGGCATTGTTCTAGAGTCTTCCTCTTCTGACAGAGACGAGGGGATATTCATCCAAGCTGTGAAAGCCCCGATCTGTTTATTGCTGCCATCACAACAGAAGCTCTAAAAAGGCTTTATTTCTTCTGAAAAACCCATTATGAACAGTGGGAAAAAGGGGGGGAAAAGCAGCAAGTTTGTCAGTAATGCGCTTACTGAGACTTCTCTCAATAACAATAGGTCGGGCCGGAATCGAGCCGGGGGCCACTTTTCCATTACAGCAAGGAACACTGGTGCTGGGTTTTTATGGGCTGGATATAGACGCAGAGAAATTTAATTACCTTCTGTAGCGGTGATCATTCCCAGTGAAATGCAGGGAAAGATTAATGGCAGTCGTGGAGAAAATATGTGTTACTATTTATCAGCCTGGAATTGATGCCACCTTCCTGGGGGGGGGGGTTCTGATAGCTTGATCAAACAGCCCACATTGATCCCTTCGTCTTTATTGCCACCTTTGTCTACTTTATCATTCCTCTTTTAGACGATCCCATGTTTTCATCCCCATTCCCCGTCGATGCTTTCAGCGATTTTATCCTTGCTCCCTTTTCACAGCCCATTTGGGTTGTGCCGTTCCAGTGAACGTGCTGACGTTAGCGGTGCTGGTGACGTGAGCGTCTCACCGTCTAATGAGCCCGTGTCGTCCCTGGCTGTTCATGTCAGTCCCTGCAGGGTTTCAGGAACCTTCTCTGAGCAGCCTCTGGCAGGAAAGGCTGACTCACTCTGGCACTGCGTCACATGGTTTGGGCTGAGGTTCGAGGGAACATGCAGCTGACACTGGCCATGCAAGCAAATGTCCCGGGGGACGAGCGGAACTCTCCCCCCATGTGATGATGATACTCTGGGGCACGTTCACTAGCCAGGTACTTTAGCATAGGGACTAGTTCAGTGGTGAGTTATTGCTTCTCATAATTAAAACACCAAGCTGCAGTTCTATGCTGCGATGATAGTGTACTGCTGTACCCTTGAGCAAAATATGTGTTGTAGTAATTGCACCTTTGCAAAATTATGCAGAATATACAAGCCCCATAAATGAGTTTATGGGAGAGTGAGAGAAGCTAATGTAGAAGCCCAAAGAAGCCTTTATGGAGTGAGATGGCTTTGATGTCACCCTTGTGCAGATGAATCACTCAAAAGAAAGTAGGACAATGCAAGCAGGGGCCATGCAGCTGTCATTTCTGTGACTGTCCCCGGTGTGGACATTAGCCTGACCTGTGTGTCTGTTAATGATTTCATGTCTTGACCACAAGGTGACACCAGAGCTTCATAAACATCCCCGGAGGTGCTGCACGGGTCTCTCTCCAATCCGCAAATTCACCTCGAGCCCTTGAGAGCCCTGCTGCTTTTTGTCTTTTCTGTGATTCACTGCAAAACATGGCAGACACTTTCTGTCACGCGGAGGGGAGATCACATGACATCACTTGCTCAGGTTTTGCCCATTTCTGAACACCACATCAACCTGGTGAGAGTGCTGGATAGGGTGTTCCATTGGGCAGGAGTTGGCAGTGTCTTGGTTTGACCCATAGCAACCTCCATCGCTCAAAGTTGAGCCATCTACGCCTGTTTGTACATCTGTTGTCATCAAGGTTAAGGAACTGCTGGGTGTTAAGGCACTACTTGGGTTATAAAATCCATCACCTTTTAGTCACTTCACACCATTCTGATTCATTAACACTCGACCCAACTGCTGTTAGGTCAGGCGGCCAACAGGAACTATTCCCTTGCTGAGGAAAGGCAAGCATAGAGGGCATGTGGCCATGCTGACCCGTCACTAGAGGCTCAGTCGGACGCCGTTCATTACAATAATGAAGCGGGGTACTGAAAGCGGTGAGGCCCAATGCAATCTGTTTGATTGCTGCACTTTACAAATGACTGGATGGCCCTCTTCCCCATTTCTCTCCTCCCACCCCTCTCAGGCTACTCATCTGCCCCTCTCACTTATAGATTGCAGACTGAAGTAACTAACTGCAAAGACGTTCTTTTTCCCTTCACACAAACAAGCCAGTGCCCACTGGCACAAGTATGGGCTGCAGGATGGGGCAAACTGCATGGTATAGCTTAAGAAAAAAAAACAAAAAAAAGTGTGATTTAAACTGTCAGTCTTAACACGGTTTGTAACAGACAGAACAATCACACATGTACTGAGAGGTCTTAGTTGTTTATTAGACACCCTCCATGGACAAACAGTAATGGAGCAGTCAAAGTGACAGTTGAGAGTCCATAATGGAGACTCTGAAGCCAGGGAGATCAATATGGAGACGCAGACTCTACAAATAGGAAGAACATGAGGGGCAAGTTACATGAGGCATGTAACAGGGCAGGGTGGAGGCATGGGAGGGCTGGCAAGCAGGTTTGATTGAAACTGGTCAGGAGACAACGGCCATAACGCTTAGTATACAGCAGGGTTGCCCAACTCCAGTCCTTGAGGGCCAGAACCCTGTGCATTTTTTGGTTTCTCCTCATTTAAGATACCTGATTCAACTCCTTGTGCTAATCATCACATAGCTCTTGCGGTGAATCATTTATGTTGGAACAGGGAAAGAACTAAGCTACAGAGGGCTCCGGCCCTCCTGAACTGGAGTTGGGCATCCCTGGTATACATATAGAATACTCAGTAATACTTCGCACTGATCGCAGCACCTGACAGGGCTTAAATCAGGTGCAGGTGAGTGTTGACAGCTGTATGTTCCTCGTTTTCATGAGGGGGGTGTGACAACAATAAGGAACTGTGTGCAAATCCACTGTCTACAATTTAAACAGTAATGATTTGTGTGCTGAAAACTCTGTGTGACAGAACCCACCCTGTTGGCTTCCTGCTGGAGGCTGAGGGGTCTGACAGGGAATGTGGGGCAAGCTAGTCTGGATGATCTTGGTGAAACTGGGTAATCAATTCTGGGTCTAGGACATCTGTGGTAGGCACCCATGAATCTTCTTCTGGGTCGTAACCCTCCCAGTCCACTAGGTATTGCAACTGGCCTCACTGGCAGTGGGAATACAGGGGAGCCTGGACAGAGAAGGCCTCTCCATCCTCTCAGGCAATCAACAGAAGCGGCCCAGACACTTCCAAGGGTGGGTATGCTAAGCTGTAATGGACAGGCTTGAAAAGAGACACATTGAGGGCCATGGTGAAACGATACAATTGAGGTAACTGTAAATGGTAGGTAATGGTGCCCAGTCACTTCAGGACATGGAAAGGGTCGATATACTTCAGGATCAACTAATGGCCGGTTGTCATGCAGATTTTTTTGGTGGTGAGTCAATCCCCTTGGCTGGGGTGGACAACTGGGCTGGGTCTGAATTGGTGGCCAGTGTGACATTTCTGGAGGGCGGATTGTTGGCAGAGGTGACAGTGAGCTTGCTTCCAGACCTGACTCTGCTACCTTGGAAGTGATTTGAGGTCCACAATCTGAGATAAGCTCCTCAGGGACCCCGTAGTATTGGAACACCAAAGTTAACAGCAAGTCTGCTAGATCAGGGGAAACTTGAACAGTCGAACCAGTCATCTTGAAGAAATGATCTACCACTGTCAAGATGGTGGTGCAGCCATGGGAGGGTGGCAGGTCAGTGATAAAGTCTAAGGAGATGTGGGACCATGACCTGGAATGGTGTGGGAAGGGGTTGCAGGAGGACAGCTGGTGGCAGGGGATGTACCTTGTTCTGAGCACACACGGGGCAGGAGCTGACATACTGCTCCACCTCACGTCGCCAGCCAGACTACCAGTATCTGCAGGAGACCAGTCGGATGTCACAGCTACACCTACATTCCCACATCCTAAGGAAATGTGGACCCACTGGGGCACTATGTTGTGGAGCCAGGATGGGATGAACATCCTTCCTGGGGGATAATCGGTGGGAGGAGGATGTTGTTGATTGATCTTCTTCAATTGCTCCTCAAGTGCCCAGGTGAATGAACCTACAAAACACAACTGAGGCAAAATGGGAGTGGAGTGGCTCTGGGAAAGAGGAAATCAAAGCATGTGAAGAAGAGTGCCCATTGGGTTTAGTATTAATTCATCCTCTTGGTACTGTGGAGGTATTCCAGGTTCCAGTGATCAGTAAGCACTTGAAAGGGGTGTAGGGCCCGCTCTAGCTAATGCCACCACTCTTCCAAAGCAGCCTTAATGGCCTGGTGTTCCCAGTTGCTCATAGTTACACTTCATGGGCATGAGTTTTTTTTTAATAGAAGGTGCACAGATGGGACTTACAGGTCTGTAGATTGCGCTGGGACAGGATGGCGCTGATGCTTACTTTGGAAGTGTCCACCTCCACGACAAAGGGTTGCAGGTCAGGCTGTCACAGAACCGGGGAAATAGTACACTTCCATTAATTGCCAGAAGGTAGAGATGGCCTTAAGGGTCCACTGCAGCTTGGATCCTCAGGCTTCGAGAAGGTCAGGCATGGGGCCAGCGACATAGCTAAACCCCTTGATAAAAGAGGTTTGAAAACCCAAGAAGCACTGCAATTCCTTCACTGTGCTGGGTTATGGCCAATCCCGGACAGCCTTTATCTTCTCGTCCATTTCCACTCCTCTGGGCTAAATCGGGTACCCTAGGAACTTGATAGAGATTTATGAAACTTATATTTATCTCCCTAGATGTAGCGGTGGTGGTCTTCCAGGCTTTTAAGCAAACTCTGGAAATGGTGTAAGTGGGTAGTGCCCCAATGAGTCAGAGTACAATGTCGTCAATAACGGCAACGACAAAGTGGTTCAGCATATCCCCTCACCTATAAAAGATTGAAATATAGAAGGAATATTTGCCAATCCACATGACATCATTAAATACTGACCGGTTGAAGTAATAAGTCAAGTTTTCCACTCATCCCCTGGCTGGATTTGAATCAGATTATAGGCGATTTGCAAGTCCACCTTGGTGAAAATCCACACAAATCAAAGCAGCTCCAGGGCTATGGGGATGAGCGGGAGCGTTTTTCTGTCGTTCTTTGTTATAACATTCAGGGTCCAGTAATCACTGCAGGGGCATAATCTGCCATCCTTTTTAACAAAAAAGATGCCAGAGGTTACAGAGGAGGTGGATGAACAAATTAAACCTTGCATGAGGTACTCCTGGTTGTATGATCGCATGTCCTCTTCCTTGGGATAGGAGAGGGAGTACAAGCGCCCCCTAGGGAGCACCACTTCCTAAATCAGCTTAATGGCACAATCTGAAGGACGGTGTGGAGGAAGGCTAAATGACACAAATTGACTTGTGGAAGACCTCTCGGAACTACTGATATTGAGGCAGAATGGTAAATACACCCCCCGGTTGGGGGCTCTCCACGGACAACACTCTTTATGGCAACACAAGACATGTTGCTAATCACTCATTAGACCAGGACCAAATCTCTCCTACGTTCCAGTTTAGATGGGGGTTGTGCTCAGGCAGCCAGGGGTGTCCTTGGATGATTCAGTCTTAAACCAACCAGGAGATGGATAGATTCCTTGTGAAAAGCTCCTACCTGCATCTTTAGAGGGGCGATTTAATAAATGACCCAACTGTTGGTGAGTGGAGAGCCATAGACACCTTGAATGGTAACGGGGGCTGGCAATGGGTCTAGGGGAATGCTATGCTGGGCCGGTATCAGGTTGTCTTCTCACTGGGCGCATAGGACAGGTCCTGATCACATGTACTGGTTCCCCATAGTAGCGACACAACTGCTTCTGATAGCTCCACAATCAATCTACTGGAGGTAGAAAAACCTCCTCTGGTTGCATTGGTTCTGACTGGAAGAAACACATCGATTGTCAGCGTTTGAGTCGAAATGGCGCTGTTCATGGATGATGTTGTCCATAGTGATCAATACCTGCATGTATTCCTTGAAAGAACGGGCGGCTCCTTGGCAGGCAGTCTCTGTCTACAGCTCTGAATTTACTTCCCATCTGTACAGCACCTGTAAGCAATCGCAAACCAGCAGTGTGACTGATATATTCCCTGGTGCTGATCACACAGTCCGTTGACCCGGCTACGCCCCATGGACAGATGATCAAAAACTCTGGAACTCACTAGAGGACTGCAACAGTGCGCCGTTCTCAGCCCAGAGCATATAAGTCACCCACCGCAGTGCTCAGCTACTCAGCAACAAGATCACAAAATGCATGTGGTCTTGGTCATTGAGGAACCGCTCAGGGTGGTGATTGATATACAGCCCTTACTGCTTCTGAAAGGCCCAGCAGGCGTCAGGGTTGCTCTCGTACCAGTTCGGCATCACCATCAATATGACAGAAGATCGTCAGGGTGGAGTAGCAGAGTGCTGGTGGCCATACCCTGCTGGACCTGTCTAACCAGGTCTGTGAATCAAGCAATATGGGTATAGCTCGGTCTGCATCTCAGAGGGATCCATGGTATTTGGCAAAGTATTCTGTATCAGACGGAACAGTTGCACATAGACTGAGAGGTCTTGGTTGTTTACTAGACACCCTCCACAGATAAACAGTAAGACCAGACAAAGTCGGAGTCTACAGTTCATAGTCCAAAAGGTCTGAAGCTAGGGAGAATAATCTGGAGATGCAAACGCAGACTCTTCACACAAGAATAACAGGAGGACAAAGTTTGAGAAGGACACAGGCAGGGTGGACGCAGGGCAGGAGTGACGGGTACATCGGGCAGAGCAAGCAGGGCAGATTGAAGCCGAACAAGAGACCCAGGTCAGAAGGCATAGTACACCTCACAGAGCACTCAGTAATGCATCGGACTGGTAGAAGGGTCCGGCAGGGTTTAAATCAGGTGCAGGTGAGTGCTGTCAGCTGTGTTCCACATTCTCATGGGGGGTGTGTGACAACAATAAGAAGCTGTGAGTACATCTACTGCCTACAATTTAAACAGTAGTAATTTCTGGATGAAAATTTCCTGTCTGCATATATTAATGTGTACATGCACCTTTACTTAAAGGTACACCTAGGAACAGGGGCATGGATAAGCAGATTTAGGGGGCCCAGCACTTGACAGGGGTACTCAAATATCTAAAGCAATAACCAAATAAGTAGATATCAGGAATGTAAGTAGGCATAAACTCTATACAGGCTTAATTAATACCAACCTAGCCTATGTTGAATGCAATTGTTAACATGGTTTTCCCCATATTTTTGACAGGCTAATTTATTTTACTTCAGCAAAGAAAACTACTTATCCTAAGTTGCACTTAATGTTAAATTATGTCTGTTAAAGCAAAAAAAAATCTATGAATGTGTCCTCACATATTATGTAACATTATAGTATATTACGGTAAATTTAAACTTGTAACACATTGTAGAGGAGGCTATCTGTTGTTTATGCTATTGTCCAATAGGCCATGTGTGGGTGATTGGCAACTCCAACACTGGACAACAAATCGTGCTTTTCCAGTGCTACCAAGAACAGAGCTGTCCCATGACCTGGGACCCCCAGAGGTTTTTTTTCTCCCTGTGTGGGAGTTTTTGGTTCCTCTCCTCCGCTGTCAATTGGTTT
>JABFDZ020000002.1:21269445-21282741 GCA_019775955.2 Pollimyrus isidori
CCCCCCCCCCCCCCCCCCCCCCCCCCCCCCCCCCCCCCCCCCCCCCCCCCCCCCCCCCCCCCCAGTGTAAAAAGGTGCAGTACTGGTGACTTTTTATTACACACATGCACACACAAAAGCTATTAAGTGTTAACAGTCTTCAGTATTGGCAGGAAAGTCTGCTGAAATGTAAAGTCCTTAAAAAGTCATGATCCTCGTAGGTGAGGAAACCACCTGAAATATTATCGCTCAGCCATGTATTACCAGTTGCTCTTATGGGTGTTAAGTGCTGTTAAGGCCGAAGAACATCAACATGATTAAGGGCGAATTTATTTCTGACAGTAAAGTAAGAGAGGAGAGTGATCGAGAGTGCGTGAGGCCTCGTTTACGCCGTGAGGATATCTAAGCGTGTTCTGGACCACGTTTACTGCCTTGGCATTGATCTGCACATCTAAAAGACACTAAACATCCCATCAAAAATTACCGCAGCCGCGGTTCAAGGTGACAAGGCAATGCCCACGCCAGGAGATGAGACAGCCCCAAACCAGCCGACTGGCAGGAAAGAGCGAGTGTCCCAGCAGTCGAGGCTGATCTCCGTATCTGAATGATTGTGAGAGAAGCCAGGACACATGCCTGCTACTACCAGCTGAAGACCATGTGGTGCCTTAAGCAAGATTCATCACTGGCACCCCCCATGCAAAAAAGTGAAGTCAGCTGGCTAAGTTTGCATTCCCTCAGAAATGGAGCTCTAGGTAGCCTCCTCTGTCACATAATGGAATGATCGGCATTGATGGTTGCGGTTTGGTGACAGATGTGTTGATAAAGGTCAAGGGCAGCTCAGGAATATGTGAACCCCTAGGGGAGGATGCTCCCATGGCTTTTCAGAGCCCTGCTGTCTGGCATTTGGTCCTATCCCACCCCACCTCCCAGAATCCGCAGGCCTGATGTCAGCGTCAATGTCACTCTGTGTGATGTGCAGCCGACAGTAGCCCTGTGGTCACAGTCTGACATGGTGACAGCTCGGCCTAATTTCAGCTTGGATGGAGGGAAGCTGAAGATGGAGAGTATAAACCAACCACTAGCTGTGTAGTGGACTAATTGATCAATTGGTGAGAGAAAGTAATGAGTCTGAATTCAGATCTCTGGGATGCAGTGACCTGCAGAACACTCTCAGCAGGATGCTGGATACCATGGGATGGGATTTGAATGGGGCGGATTCATAAGAAATATGGTATGACTTGGGATTTGGTAAGAATGCAAGTCTATTATATGGAAGCGTAGGAGGTTCACTATACAACTTGTCATGTTGGTGGAATGACGATCCACAGTATGGCTCCCAGACAAAGAAAGGATTTTACTGAGCAATACTTAACTCTACAGGAAACCAGAAAACAAAAGGAACTACAAGGGGTGAAAATACAGCAGGTAGACACCAAACATTAACTGAACTAGTGGAAAAGGCTGGAAACAAGCCAATAACACACATAAGAAACACAAGAAACATAGTGACTAACGGAAGAATAGAGCATGGGCAGACACTTAAATACACACATGATAGGTGTGGGTAGTTAACAATACTAAAGACCAACAACACTAAGGACCAGCAACACCTCAAACACATGACAAGAAGGAAGTGTGGATGACATGTTCTCCTGTTCTGTGGATAATACCCATAGAATAGGAGAACATGATTGGAGCTAAGAATGGGATGGCCAGTGACACCTGCTGGCTAAATGGGGATCTGACACACAAAAGGGCCATGACAGGTACCGGCTCTGACACAACAACATTGGTCCTGGTCTTGGACAAGTTCATACTGTGACTTGATATGAAAGTCTGTTGGTGCAATCCATTCATCCATCCATCTGAAATCACTTTTCCTTGTGAGGGTTGCAGTATTTTCTGCTTGCGTGGTAAAATTAAGATTTATATTTTTAGCATGGTTGTTTGGACTTTGATGAAAATGCTAATGGGCAAAACAGAAACGAGTGAAGTCCATTCTGCCTAAAAAACAAGAACTTGCTGAATATACAAAGCCTTGCAATGCATATATCACTGAGCCGGTAGTTTCCAGAACCATAAAGCTAAAAGGCAGCCAAGACCCCTTTTCTCCTATGTGCAAATTGACGCTGCAGATTAATCTTGAGCTATTTTCTGTTCCATACTCTCTATGGTTATATCTCTATAGGTTATTTCAGCAACAGGCATCAGCCACAATCATATTGCTCTTTTATCTTTGATCTTTGCTTGGTTTTTTAATGGTTCAGGAAGGATCTTTATTGTATTTTACTGTGTATATATAATGGCCCTAAATGCTCTCACTAATAATTCCTATTGTGTGCTGAGCCTGACAGAGCATGTTTGACGACGACCAGACTAAGTCAGGTTCAAGGTTCCTGGCATATACAGTACTGAGGCTGGCTGGCTAATTCCAGAGGTGACTTGTGCGACTCCTGTATAGATTTTGGGTTTATGTCTGTGAGTCAGTAAGTCTAACCTGGATATTGGGTTCATGTCCTTGAGTCAGTAGTCCTGCCTGGATTTTGGGTTTATGTCTGTGAGTCAGTACCTCTTTCCTGGATATTGGATTTAGGTCCTTGAGTCAGTACTCCTGCCTGAATTTGGGATTTATGTCTGTGACTCAGTAAGTCTAACTTGGATATGGGTTCATGTCTTTGAGTCAGTACTCCTGCCTGGATTTCGGGTTTATGACTGTGAGTCAGTACCTCTTTCCTGGATATTGGTTTCATGCCATTGACTCAGTACTCCTGCCTGAATTTTGGGTTTATGTCTGTGAGTCAGTAACTCTTGCCTGGGCAGGAGTACTGAGTCAATGGCATGAAACCAATATCCAGGAAAGAGGTACTGACTCACAGTCATAAACCCGAAATGTCATTGACTCAGTACTCCTGTCTGGAGTTTGGGTTTAGGTCAGTGAGTCAATGAATTGTACCTGGATATTGGGTTCATGTCCTTGAGTCAGTACTCCTACCTGAATTCTGTGTTTATGTCTGTGAGTCAGTAACTCTAACCTGGATATTGTGTTCATGTCCTTGAGTCAGTACTTCTGCCTGGATTTCAGGTTTACATCTGTGAGTCAGTAACACTAACCTAGATATTGGGTTCATGTCCTTGAGTCAGTACTCCTGCCTGGATTTTGGGTTTATGTCTGTGAGTAAGTAACTCTTTCCTAGATTTTGGGTTCATTTCCTTGAGTCAGTACTTCTACTTGCATTACGGGTTTATGTCTGTGAGTCAGAACTGATGGCTGTATTTCAGAGTTGGCTGTGAGCTCATCCTGTTGTTGCTGTGTTGAGCTCTGTTGTATTATTTTGTCCTGTCACATGTTTCTGTTTCCTGAGTTGCCAAATGTACCAGACTCATTTTCTCATTTTAAATTTGTGTTTTTCAGTAACACTTTACTTAAGGCCATATTTTTGTTAATTTATAAACACATTCATAATGCATTATAGTACATTTATAAAGCATTATAAATATTCCAATAAAAAGGCATAACACATTATAGTCATGTGTATTATGCATTATAAATGCTTTGTGAAGCTCTCATCTTTAATGCATTATAGATACCTTTATAATGCAGTGCAAAGCATCCTCATTGCGCATAACAACCTATATAACCTATGCACTATAATATCTATTGTACATTATAGATGAGAGCTTCATGAAGCATTCAAAATGCATAATACACATGGCTATATTTTATACCTTTTGATAAATATCTATAGCCATGCAGATAATGCTTTATGAATGTATTATAATACATTATAAATGTGTTTATGACTTACTAAAAACAGTAGTAACAGTAAGTGTTACCATACTTTCACTTTACACTAGAAAATCATGTTTTACATCTTACAACAGCAGCGGCAAAGCAACTAGGAAAGTTACCCTGGGTGTTTAGTAAAATGCAGTAACAGTGAAGTTCTCAGTCCTGGCTCTGGAGACTCACACTGAGTTTTTGTTGTAATCCAGCTCTTAATAAATTAGACTGACTGAGCTGCTGCTGGATTCAAACCACATGAAATCGAGAGCTTATTGGGCAAATTTCAATGGTGACTCAATCATGTCGAGCTGTTGAGTAATCAATTCTGGACCTGATTGCTTTCAGTGTTAATTCAGTGTTTCTATCTCAATTCAACAGGCGAGGGGAAACACTTAAGTCTCATTCTCACGTGATTTCAATACTGAAGTGAAATAATAAACACAGCAGGATATTATAGTTTTAGAGTCACCTTCTACAGTTATAGTGCATTTTAGGTGGACTTTAATGTTTAATCATTCATTCAGAGTACCACGGGCAACCAGAAGTGAGTAAAGTATAAACTAGCATTTTATAGGCAAGAGATAAGCGTAGTTTATCAAAACATCACCACTGAGAAAAAACTGGAACATACATTCTGGGCTGACTTTTGGTCAAAGTGGTACCTCTTGATGTTGAACTTGATAACTCGACTGTATCAAAGTGCTGTTTGCCTTAGCTGGGGATTTTGTGGAGCTGAGTACAGTCTATTCCCAGAGCAGCTACACTCCAAGCCGCGCGGCCTCGTTTAATCTATAAATAGCAAGTTCGTTTTCTAGAAGATGCTCAGGGCTTGTATCTGTCGCTGGAGACTTCAGCTCTGTTGTGGTTGTTATTTTTGCAGCGCGACTCCCACAAATCCATTGTGGAATGGTTTTATGAAAAAAGAAGGTGTAGACTGTTCTTTGATCCAAGTCACGAGTGAATAAAGGTTTTGTTTTGGTGGGAGAACCAGTTTTGTGGGACATAGCAAAATGCCTTCTGGACATCATTCAGTGATGCTGAGGATTCAGCTGCAGAGGCAAGCAATCAAGAGCTACTGGATATTCAAATCATTAACCGTTACTATTACTGCAATGTCACACTCACGGTGAACATAGATGAATGGCATGTACCTCTGCAAAGAGCCAGATCTGTATCATAAGTAGCTGCAAACAAAATTAAATTAACCCATTCTGCTAATAATGCAATTAAAACAAACAGAATCTTCACTCTAATAGCATAAATTTTATAGTCCTTCAGTGATCTGAGTGCAATTTTGCGAATGTCAGAAATAATAATGAAGAGAAATGCATTTGCTCATCACGCCCAGTCTTATTGCGCCATGAGCCTGATAAGGACGCGGGAGAAGGAGTGTAATAAATCAGCAGAGGAAAAAAATCTGATCTTTCAATATTATAATGATTAAGGAGTATTAAAAAGGAATACATTAGGAGCTTCTGAGCTGACTGAAAGCGTTGAGAATGAGGAGGCTGGTACCGGTGTGTATCTGGAATATATATCTGGGGGATACAAAGTGAATTTCCGGATCAGGCCTGAATTTCCAGTTTCCTCTTACCCTTCATCAACTCGGGGCCAGGGCCAGGGCAGAGTGAAATTAACCATCTCCTTGGGGCTTTTTCATAATTCTCCCCCTGAACACAATTATATTCTTTGGATCTCGCGTTCCTGCTCCTTGTGGTCCCCAAGATGGAAAATGAGCCGCCTCGATAGACAAACGGGGCCACTATCTTTGCACAGTCGGGCCAGAAGAAGATGAAGTGGGAGTCTGACGGGACCTGAGCTGTCTGCCTTGCTGCCCGACAGAAAAAGAACGAAGGGGCGGCCCTGAGACACCCTTGTGATGGCGAGCCGCTCCCAATGGACGGCTGATCCCAGGGAAGATGAGGTGAAGCTCCCGCCCCCTCAGCCTTGGAAATTAGCCCTGCTCCTTTGTGATTTTCATTACAGAGGCACGGAGAGGGACACCAGCGATAGCAGCAATGTGTTTCCTTTGTCTTGATTGCTACAGCCTGCCTGCCCTCCCATCTCCAGTGCTACAAGGGAAGTGATGTATTAATACAAAAAATGTCATTTCCATAAATCCTGGGAGGTCAGGAGCACAATTCTGTTAAAATTTACAGCATCCTGTTGCTCAGTCCTGCAGGGTGCCCAACAAGACAAAAATCCCCTATTGTTATATCCAGCTGTAAGCCAATAAAAATGCACTGTTTCCTGCAGAAACCAAGCTTCTATGCCTCTGTGCTGTGACTGTTCTAACTGCAGAGTGACAGCCTGGATTAATGGTCATTAGATAAGGGTATTTCAGAAGAGGGATTAGCTTTGTACGTTTTACCTTCTTGAAAACGGCCAACTCCAAAAAAAAGCCATATGGATTTATCACTTTATAGGTGGCTATCAATAAGAGCTTTGTCTATCGATCACTGATGGTGGATCCTCATCATCAACAGGGGTTTTTGAGATTTGTGGTCTACTACAACGTTTTGTCAGTGCACAACGTAATATGCCTTCAAATGTAATATGAGTAGATATTATATACGACTCTTGCTGTTGTCATCTATTTACCTCACTCTTTCTGATGTCTAGTGTTTTACAGGTTGTGATTGATTGGTGATAGTTACACCTACTTCTGTAGATTGGCAGGATGGCAGAATATTTGTGGCAAATGCTTGGTCAGTTGCTTCTTATAAATATGTGTCATTGGCTAATTGATTCTGGCACAACAAAACACATTCTGGCATCAACATGCTGATTGGCTGTGTCCTTCATCAAGCCCACCCAGTCACCCTGCACAAACTAGTCAGCCTTTAAGGGGGGGTTACCACTGTATAGACCCTCAAGATGCAATATTGTCATATTTGACAGTTTTAGATCCTGGAAAGTGGTACAAGTCACAACTGCCAAATAGCAGTCATTTCACATTTTGGATCAATGATGCAAGGAATTTCAGAAGATAATATATAATTGGCATCAGTTTAATTAGCAAAAGCGTTAATTTTAGAATGGTTTCAAGGGCAACAAGATGTGTGATGGATACTAACATTTTAACTGGTGGACAGGAGCTCAGTAGAGGTTGCTAGTAATTCATCAAAAAATGTATAGCTTTTTAACTACTACTACTAGTGATGGTAGAAACAAAGCTTCAGAGTTCAAAGTGGGCAGGATTATCATGAGCCATCAGCCAATGCCCAGCTCACCTCATGATCAGTTGGTTAATGTATTGGTTCTTATTCAAGAAAAACAAAAGAACTGAGTAGCACAGTGTTTGAAGCCCAATGTGGACATTTTCAAGTATAATAAAGGGCAATTAAATGGGTCAGTTGGTTCCTTAGCTTTTACCACAGACATGGCCAGAGTCGTTTAGAGAAGAGGGAAAATATCCCTGCTGATTCATTCAAGCAAAGCAGGCTTGGATATGACGTAGATGACATACAGAGCTGCCTTAGTCAGGGAGTCACACTGGTGAGGCACACTGAAATATAACATAATTTCAGGAGCACAATGTGTCAAAAAAGTGTAATAAAATGCATTTTCTATGTTACTCATAAATGTATTTAGAAGACCTTCACTTCACCTTGTTGTGAAGAACCTTGTTGTTTTTCATTTCTGGTGCAGTATTTATATGTGAACCATGATCCCTTTTTCTGACCTTGTTTCAGTTTGAAGCACTCTATAGCATCAGCTGTTGTCATGTTGTGCATTTACAGGAGAAATGTGCTTGGACATCAAATGTGAACAGGACATGCTGCTTGTTTTCCCTGCCCCTGCCCCCCTCCCCCTTCCAGACCTCTGAACCTCACTATGTGGACCTACCTTTCATAAGAAGGACATTGTTTGGATCAAGCTCCACCACAGTGGCAGAGACACTACGGTCATCCGAGAAATAGGAGATGTGGCCATTGTGAATAATCTTTGCCATCAGTTATGTGCCTGTCAAACACATGACCTGATGAGGGCGCCATCTTCCCCTTAAAGATGTCAGATGGTTTTGGAAGTCTTTTAGAGAGGAGTGCAGAAATAGTATCAACAGCAGACAGCTATCATACATAGGTATCGATTCATTATCTAAAGCTTCTTCGAAGAATGATTCCTGTAATGAATAACCATTATAGCCTTTTCAGTGCGATTTGAGCGGTTTTTAATGCATATTATTCATTAATGAACATGGAAGTTTGACAAAGCATCAATTTGTAATGAGTTTCCCTTAAAAACCTCTTCCTACTAATGCATATACTTTGCACATTTTCCCTAATCTTTAATTTCCTTATGTAGCTGTCCTGTTCTTTTACATGTGCTATAAGTCCGTTTTTGTCTGTTCATCCATCCATCCATCCAGCCCAGTCTATCCCAGGCAGCACAGGGCGGGGGTACCCCCTGCATTGGATGATGTCCTTTTGAGGCAGGACTGTTTTCCCTTTTTTAATCACGTGAGGGCACTTCCACATAAACAGAGCTGTTTGGCAACCATAAATTTCTTAGGTCATTAATGCACTGCCCGATATATTGAGCATCCATTACCGATGTGCTGTGACAATGTTGTTAAGGCTCCTTCGTAAGTCAGATGCCTTCTTCTTGTAAACCTGGGCAAGCCTGAAAATTATAACCTCTGCCGGCATCCTGAGCTTTTTTGGTTTGTTGCCAGGAGCTGGGAGAAGCAAATGCACCATTTGATATGTGCAAATCAGAATTTGTGACAAAACTAGTTAAATTTTTTTAGGTCGGTAAATGACTAGAAGGTATACAGATCTCGGAAGCCTGGGATTGTTTTGAATTCGATTCAGATGAAGGATCGCCTAAAAGCAGCGAAGGCACCCAGGATCAGATATACCCCTACGCAGAGATGGTCTCAACACAGCCTGTCAGCACAGTGACTCCCCCTGGTGCCCTCAGCTCTCACTCCCCAGGCAGCCTATTCAGGATATCCATCCCGTTTATATTCACGAGCCGGAACGTGAATCTATCTATCTCTCTGTCTATCTATCTATCTGTCTGTCTGTCTGTGTGTCTGTCTGTCTGTCTGTCATCTGTTAGCAAAAGACCATGTTATATGTAACATCACTATTACTACCTTCCTGCCAATGTGATTCTTCTTTGGCAAATTCAAACTATCACGCTCTCTCACTGAGCCTGATAGCAAAGTAACACTATTCGGAGTCCATCTGCCCCAGTAAATAAAATAACAGTAGGATGCCATTTGGAAGGGAGCTGCAATGCAGGGAAACAGTTAGCTCCAGCCTGTTGTCTGTTAGAGGAAAGGGTGACTTACATCCCAACCCTTGCCTCCGACAAGGGCTGACCGTGCCGCCCTTTCCCCCATTACAAAAGGTTTAGTCTGCTTTGGGCACCTGCAGGCTCAGGGGGTTGGAGACTCATCTTGGCTCATCTCCCCGTCACAGAGGCACAATCCCATTGAGCAGACTGGGCGGCTCACAAAACCCAGCAGTACTGAGTGGTGGACACACATTAAATAAAGCCATTAAATAGCAAATCAGCCTCAATTGCAGTGCGCCAGTGAACTCTTACACACAGTGAATGGTGGACGGGAAACGTTAATAATGCTCTCAAAATAAAAAACTAGCGACTGAATATATATGTTAGACTGTAGATTGAAAGGCACCACAAAATAAACAAAATGATCACCATGCATAAACGCACACAGTAACACAAATGCACACAGAGTCACAAATCTCCATGAGAGACCCAAACACTGCTATCTTTTTCCTGAACGAGAATCTCTAACGTCCAGTTGACATTGTGATCCGTGACTCTCAAAGTCTTCTGTTGAAAGACCTCCTACACACGTTATGGCCATCTGGGTTGGTAATGTCATGGGTGAGTCCATGTGCAAAATCTGCATCACTGATGTCAAATCCATGTTTAGCGCCCCTGACAGGTCCAGGACTGAATTTCATATTGGACCCCTCCTCATCCTGTGAAGAATCCATTGCACTCATCTGTTTTTGGAATCAATTCTGGTGGAGTGCTGAGTGACTTAGTGGGTTGTGCCTCTGATCAGAAGAGAACTGGTTCAAATGTGGTTCCTGCAAGGTTCTTAACCCGTGAATAATACTTCAGGGCTGCTTGATGGATAGCTGAACCTGTACTTTCACTCTCACTTCTGTATGTGTGTCTTAAAAAAGAGAGCAAGATGGGACACGTTAAAACTGACACATTCCGATGTACCTGAACAAATGACAGATATAGCTTCATTACATTATTTATAATTCCATTTTGCTGTAAGAGTCTTTCATATTCATAGGTGTGAAAATGCTTGTCACAGCTGCCAGGAAGATGAAGGGATGGGACTCAGTCTAGAAGGGGACCAAAAATGATTCATTAGCAGGAACCAGGTCACTGACAAAATTAAAACTAATTGCCAATTTCTTATACCATTTGATACTAAGGAGGTAGATTATTTAAGAACTGGCATCTGTTGTTGTTCATCTGTGTACTCCGTTCTACGGATGGAACTCTTTAATTAATCAATGCGGTGCTGTTCTGAAAGCTGTTGTCGCAGAGAGAGTGTGACAAATATCCGTTAGGTGACAGTTTCCTTAGGAAAAGCTGCTTTTCTTTTGTCATGCATCAGGAGCAGACCCAGAAGAGGTTGCAGCTCAGGACAGAGTAACTGGGCCAAAAAAACCTTGCAGTCTTACAGCCTTTCAGTCTTAGCAGTAAATATTGCTTTTTTTGAGACCTCTAAGGTGTGCTTTGCTGGCACAAAGGAAAACCACTGTATGAGACTTGATAAAGTCTACTGGATGTTTCTAAATATAGTCTCCTAGCATGGTGTTAGCACAGCTATGTTAATAGTAAAAAATCTGAACTTGTTTCAAAACCAGAAAAGACTTTTTGGGAAGATACATTTGGTATTTGCTTTAATGAGGAAGATCCAGCCACAAAATCAGATCTGCAGATCCATGAGATACATGACCTGAGAAGAAGATCCATGAGAAGAAAGTATTGCAAAACATATTGAAGGAGGGCAAAGGAAACTAATTCTTAGAACATAATTGTGTGGAAATTAATTCAAGGGAGGGGATGCTATGATTATAAAATTCCTTGGTAAGACCCCACCTAGAATATTGTGTGCAGGTTTGGTCATCATACCTTAGGAATGGACATTGCTGCCTTGGAAAGGATTCAACGTACGTAGGGCTACAAGGATGATTCCTGGTCTTAGAGGAATGTCTTATGAGGAAAGGTTAGCTGAACTGAATCTGTTCAGCCTCAAGCAAAGGAGACTAAGGGGGGACATAATCCAGGTCTATAAAATTGTAAGAGGTTTGGATGCTGTTCAACCAAATAGTTACTTAAATATTAATATCCAAATACAGGAACTCATGGCCATAGGTGGAAATTAGCGGGAAGGCATTGGATAAAAAAACCCCTCTTCTTTACACAACATGTAGTTAGAAAATGGAATAATCTTCCTGTTAGTGCAGTGCAAGCTAAAACTCTTGGTTCCTTTAAATCAGAGCTAAATAAGATTTTATCAACTCTGAGCTATTAGTTGAATTCTCCCCAAGTGAGCTTGTTGGCCTGAATGGCCTCCTCTCATTTGTAAACTTCTTATGTTCTTCTTTTGTTAACAGTATTTACTTAGCCATTGGCTAAATCTAATTTGTATTCATAAATATTTGGTTCATGATTTCATTTATTACGCATTTCCCCCAACTTTGGCCTGTGAAGGTGTCCTCTCTCCCTTTGAGTGAGTTTCCATCACAAAACTCCCAGTTTCTGGTTTTCCCAGAAGGATCTTTTTCTGCTACCGTCTATGTTCCCCTGGAGAAACACCTGATGATGCAGGACCTGGAACATCAAGATATAACTAGTCCCACGTTTCTTAATTTGGATGAATTGACCAGCTGGAAATTTTCCAGAATCCTTTGCCAGAATCTACTGTAGGCCAGCAGTGGAACGGATCCTCTTTAGATGTCCTGCTTGATTGATCCCCCTGACTTGCCAGGGTAAATACACCCTCTCTTTCCTCACCCGCGAGTGGCATAAATCTCGTCATGATATATAACCTTCCCGGATTTCTGTGGAAGTTTGATATGGATGCATGAATGTGTGAAAGCTATTAAATGCCTGTATAATTTGTTTTCACGAATACGCTCAAGGGATGGGGCCTCGCATGCATTTTGTTTGCAATTTGGGAAATTTTGGATGACATCGCGATAAGCTTAATGGTCCACCCAGGGCCCTGATTTATTTGTGTACTTGAATTCATAAAGTTCACGATTCTTCAATGCCAACATGTCTATGAAAGACAGGAACAAAACCTTGTAATTTATTTCCGACACACTGTAATGTTCTCCAGCATACTGGGAGGGGAGAGTGGGGGTATTATCTGAGTTCACAGGCAAGGCAATAAAATGCCAGCTCTGACCTGGTGGTATAATTAGCACTGAAATTTACTGAAATTTTCCAGTGATTCCAAATTCAACATCATCTCACTGGCATGCTGCAGCGTAACAAAAGAAGAGGAATATTACAACTTAGTCCCATTGATTGCTGGACCATAATTAAGAGAATTTGTACCTGGAAATAAAATTGATGTTACTTACTCTATTTTATCCTTAGCCCTCTCCAACAATCTGTCCGAAAGTGCACTCTGATACAAAAAAGCATGTTCAGAAGTGCATATAATCAGAATGACTCTTTCAGAGTAAGCCCACATGATCCACATCTCAGGTGTCCGCATGATGAATGTCTGTTGTCATGTGACTCCCCAAATATCCTAACTGAAGTATTTCTTCTTACAGACGATCCTGCAGCCACATGATGGATTCTGGGGCAAAAATTTATGAAAAATTAATCACAATACTTGTACTCATTAATCAAAGAAGGTGACATTTGAATAATGTTTATATAGTATTCATACAGTATTTTTTAAATACATGGCGAGTGTTGGTTATTCTGACAAATTTGAAAACCTGTAGTTTAATTTCAAGAGTATATTTTTTACATTAAAGATGCGAATAGCGAGAGATAACCAATAATATTGTAGAGGAGGTAGGTCCAAGCAACTAGTGGAGGTGGGACAAAGATATCCAGATTGATTGGTTTGACCTCTTCTAGTTGCTTGGATCCACTTCTGCAATCTGATTGGTTATCTCTCAGAGCCAATCATTTTCCTTCTTCGCTCAGGACATTTTTTGTAAATAAAACTCCCACGAGCTTAAAGCGGCCATGAAAGTCTCACCTGGGTCTCAGAACTGTTTTAGTGCCTGTGTCCCATTTTGGATGTGACTTAGATAATAGTCTAAGAGATTTTTATCATTTGGGAAGACTAACACGGGAAGGTGTCACATCTAAAAGCTTAAGCAGAAAGTGGTGTCCACAGAATCCCCCCGATATTCAATCACCTCCTTCCCACTGGGATGAGCCAATTTGCTGTAGGGCTGAAGGCAGAACTAGGGCGGGGGGGGGGGGGGGGGGGGGGGGGGGGGGGGGGGGGGGGGGGGGGGGGGGGGGGGGGGGGGGGGGGGGGG
>JABFDZ020000002.1:21284602-21301163 GCA_019775955.2 Pollimyrus isidori
CCCCCCCCCCCCCCCCCCCCCCCCCCCCCCCCCCCCCCCCCCCCCCCCCCCCCTGGCTGGGGACTTCAGTGATTAATTGTGGCGCTGGTCTCTGCTGGACTGAAGGAGTCGCCCTGTTGGAATTGTGGGAGGGAGACGAGGGGGAAGGCCAATGAGGGGCCGCGGCTAACGGCTGTTTATGTTCCGTCGGAACATAAAGTATAGATAGGGGGTGCTGATGAGTCGCTGAATATGTTCTCCAGAATGGACAGAAATGTGGTCTGGATCCCTGCTCCCCCAGAGAACACAAGTCAGTGAAGTTCACCCAGACCTACAAAAGCATTTAAGATGAAGTTACACAGTGTTTAAACATACTGAGAAAACAGGAATGGTGAACCGGGAAAAGACATTTGTGGAGGTCCAGATTCCCGTGAGGATGGAACACCTCAGCCGGCCTACGGTGGGACACTTGCAATTGTTGTTTGTGAGCAGCTGGAAACTGGGGGCTTTAAATGAGGTTTCTGGGGAAAAAGCAGTGAGTTTGGGGTGGCGGGGGTTGTTTGATGAGTCCCCTCCCAGAAAGGCTGCCCTCTAATTGGCTGACAGACGCTTGAGATTTTGACCAGAGGCAGGCAGGAAGTGCAGCCCCTGCCGGCGTTTAATCGCTGGGTGGCAGTCAGGCTACTCAGCACTGAGGTTCCAGCTCTGGCCCAGAGGAAGGAACAGAGCTGAATCTGACTTATCACACGGCAGGAATGGCTTCTTAACGAGCCTCGCTCGTTAGCACCGTGCAGCCCACTGCCGTGACCTTACAGCCGCCTGGCTCACGCTGCGATAAAAATGAAGCTCTGCTTCGTGTGATAAACCGCTTTATTTCAGTTGTATTCTGGCTGATTTGATTTGCAAGCCAGTTTTCGGTGTTGGGTGTATTCTGAGGCCACTTTTATGGATCGGGTGCAAAATTAACACCAGCAGGGGGCAGATATATGCATCCTAGATGCTGTTTGAGCAGAGCTGGAAAGTTTGGTGTCCCTTTCTCTTTCTTAATTGTGATTGATCACATATACAATCGTACTAAAATACAAGGGAGAAAAAAAACAAGATTTTATGGTGTATATTCAGTATAGAAATTAAATTCTATGAAAAATCTTTTCTCATACTATTCTCCCATTGGAGTATCAAAGTTAACGCACAATCAATCAGAGAGGCAACAACAAGGTATGACTTTACTATTAATGCTAACATGCTAATGCCTTAACTTTTACAGCCACAGTTACTGTATGCCATTTATGTGGCTTTGCTGACAAGTTAACATTACTAGCCGCTTAAAGGGGGTCTTTCGCTGAAGCAGCTTCAGTTCCTCACCTCTGCTGTCTTCAGGAACCCTCTTCCCAGCTGTTGTCTGTGCTGCTAACTCCCATCCAGCCCTAAGCAGACATTACAGTCATGTGTTGCTTAACAACAGAGAAACGTTCTGAGAACTGTGTCGTTTTGTGATTTCGTCATGGCACAAACATCATATACAACACTGCATTCTGTTTTACAATAAACATGTTTTTGGAAAATAAGTAGAAAAAGTACACTCTAAAATAATGCTAAAATGTTCAGTAGTAAATACATAGACCAGTAAAATAGTTAAAGAATTATAATCTTATGGGACCATGCAGTCCATTGTTGACTCAAATGTCGTTACAGTATGTGACACATGACTGTACTTGATGGCTTATCTAGCCTTGTATCCATTACCCATCCTAGCCAATGTGTCACCCTAGGTAAGCATCACAGTCAGCACCCACTGTCCGATGAAAAATGAAATTCGCTGGCAAGTCGGCACCCCTCAGAAGTTGGTGTCCTAGGTGAACACCTATGTCACCTGTAGGCTTGCCCAGCCCTGCTTGTATACATACATCCACCCATCCCATTTCTGAGATGCTTCTGAAGCTTCCTGAGAAGGTACCCCCCAGGCCCAAACACACACAATCCTCCATTTGATTCTTCCCCTTGATCAGTGATATCCACAGCGTTCATCTGCTTGTTTGTTGGCCGGTCCGTGTAGTATGAACTCAAGACATGTAGGCACTGGATATAAAAAGGAAACAAGAAGCTGAGTGAACTTACCATGCAGGACAGCAAAGCGAATGGCTGTTCACTTAAAGAGCCATTTCTTCTAGATCAGAGCGTTGCAGTATTGCTTGAGCTACAAATCACATCAGATGACACATCTGATGAAAATGGACGAGGTCACTTTAAGATATGTCGCATTACAAAACGGTTTTCATATCCATTATTGAAATGGACTCCAGTACAAAATGAGCTGGATCCTAGAGCTATCATGTTGGTCTGATGCCTCCTGCAAACACATCAGCACATCTGGCCAGAAACTCTCTGTAGCCACATAAGGCAAGAGACTGCTTGAGTGTACAGAAGGAGGGGGGGGGTGCTGCAGGAGTGCTTCTTGACCTACAGGCCTACAATTTTCTGAGCTGACTGATGCGGACCCCCACTTGGCATATGGCTTGTTGACCATGCATGGAGAATTATAGAATCCCCCCCCTCCTCTCCAACACACACACACACACACGCACACGCACACACACATCGGCAGACTGGCATTAGTGGAATTTGTGATTGTATTTGTAATCATTTTGTGGCAAATCAGATCAGCTTCCATTTATTCAGAGGTGGCATCGAATGTGATCCGTGACAGCAGCACATTTAATTACGGAGCCTCGGCTTTCCACCCCGAAACCTCCCGATTGCTCCCGGAAAGATCCCTGACACAAGCTTCTTTAATCTACCACTCTTAAGACCTGCTTTATTATTCATATTTCACATTATTTCTCTATACAGCAGACTCAGCCTTCCAAAGGGGCTTACACACATCCTACAGTCCTACACAACATTGGCATATATAGCTACTGTTACATAAAAAGCAATTTTTATTTGCAGTAGCTTTCTTAAGGTCCCACAGAGAGCCCCCCTGCAGATTTTCCCTGTGAGGGGCTGCCTACCCTTCAGGCTTGCGGAGGTACTTAACTCTGGCGTTTCCCGTCATTACGCTGACAGGCCGATACAGGAACGTGATATATTGCATATGAAAAACAGCCAGAAGCTTTTCGCGCGTTCTTTAAATCAAATGTTGCCCCATAATAAATGTAATAAATCGGCAGAAATATCTAAAGTGACAGATGCATGAGTCAGGGTTTGACGTCTACTCAGCAACACGGGATTAACCTCTGTCAAGCCTCAAAGAGCCAGTGTCCCTGTGCTTTATGTTTGCTTAGGTGCAGACGGTCTTGGAGCTAATGTTTGCACCGGGTATACTTCAGGACTTCTGTCAGAAAGGCCATGGGGAAGATCACAGGGCCTTTCCGAACCTGGGAGCAGAATGGAGTCGACAGATGAACAACAACAGATGCCAGTTCTTAAATAATCTACCTCCTTAGTATCAAATGGTATAAGAAATTGCCAATTAGTTTTAATTTTGTCAGTGACCTGGTTCCTGCTAATGAATCATTTTAGGTCCCCTTCTAGACTGAGTCCCATCCCTTCATCTTCCTGGCAGCTGTGACAAGCATTTTCACACCTATGAATATGAAAGACTCTTACGGTAAAATGTAATTATAAATAATGTAATGAAGAATGAAGCTATATCTGTCATTCGTACAGGTACTTCGGAATGTGTCAGTTTTATCGTGTCCCATCTTGCTCCCTTTTTAACACACACACACACACACACACACACACACACACACACACGCACACATACACACACGCACACACACACACACACACACAAACAGGTGAAAGTGAAGCTTCTGTCCATCCAGCCTCCCTGGAGCATTTTTTAGGAGGCTAAGAGCCTTGCACAGCAGAGCAGCAGAGGTTTGCTATCTAACCCTAACCAGCCACCATCTGATCACAGTCACCCCTCCCCCCAATTAAGTAGCACAGTCACGATGCTGGACTGTGTAGGGATAAGGATGATTTTGGCTTTTCTGGACATGCTGGATAGTTCTCTTATGAGGATCTTACTGTGTTTCAAAGATGTTGTGTAGCTCCTGCTCTGATTCTGATTAGACCTGTGGCTGGGCATGCATTAGAAGCTCAGCCTAGGTGCAATTATACACTGCCCGACCAAAAAAAAAAGGTTGTGATTTAAATTTATATCTGCAAATACTTAAGACCCAATGACTGAGTACCTGAATCTACTGAATGGCCAAGTTATACCTCCATCCATCAACAGTGGGTTTTTATCTTCCCTGTTGTCATGGGCATATTCCAGGACAAGAATGCCAAGATTCATTGGGATTGAGTTGTCAAACAGTGGTTCAGGGAGCATGAGGAATCATTTTCACGCATGACTTGGTCACCACAGGGTTATGACCTTAACCTCATAGAAGGTCTTTGGGATGTGGTGAAGGGGGTTTTATGGAGGTTCAACTCACTTGTCAATACAGAATCTTGGTGAGAAATGAAGGCAAATCTGGATGAAAATAAAAGGGTGAGATGTTGCATAAACCTGTGGATACAATGCCATGACAAATGTGCGCCATAATCAAACCTAAAGGAGGGCCAACAACAAATTCAAATGGCAACCTTTTTTTGGCCAGGCAGTGTATGTAGTTGTCTGCTATGTTTGTAATGTGTTATTTGCCTCACCGGTATGTCACTTTAGACAAAGGTGTCTGCTGAATTAAAATAAACATAATGGCTGTGTGTCCATTTCCTCTCACCTGGTTGAATTGACACCAGGTGAGGCCCGGAGGGGTGAGGAGTGACCTCCTGTCAGCAGAGACTAACTGCTTTGGTTCATTCTTATAATGGGTCCCTGAAGGTGGGGCCCCCCTCTACCATCTTTAACCTGCAATCCAGAGGTCTCTGTTGCCAGGATGGAAGTGAGGGGTAAGAAGCCGGCAAGACGTTCAGTCGTGGGGGGAACCCAAACTGAACCCAAGAATTTTCCCAGTAGAAAAATGGGAAGCAACTATGTTTATTGTAGGAGATCCCGAAACAAAGTTAACAATAGAAAGGGACCACACACCCAGAATTTAGCTAAAGATGTAAAGGATCAGCATGGTGATGCAATACAAAGAGGTGTGAGGGACAGGGGTCTTATTTCTGAATTAATAAAATATTCATCTGTATTAACTGTTAGGGTCGAGATTTTTGCATTTTTTCACAGGTTAAAACATGTGAGTTGGTTGAAATCTATGAATCAAGATAATGGTTTAGCAATTATTTTTACCTGTGGGTTGTAATTGGCTCTATATGATCTTGTGAGGTCATGTTGATTAGTGTTGATCATTCAGATATAATGATGTTAAATGTGTTTCTGCTTTGAGACTGTTCTATTATACATTGCAATGTAATTTTTATCGATCCATCCATTATCTACCTCTTTTCTAGGTCAGGTGGCAGGTTCAGCAGTCTAAGCAGGGAAACCCAGACTTCCTTCACCCTGGCCTCTTCATCCAGCTCCCCTAAGGAAATTCTGAGGTGTTCCCAGGCCAGCCGGTAGACATGGTCTCTCCAGCATGTCCTGGGTGTTCTCTGGGGCCTCCTCTCTGTGAGACATGCGCAGAACACCTCACCAGGGAGGCGTCCAGGAGGCATCCTAAGCAGATGCCCGACCCACCTCGTCTGACTCCTCTTGATGCAAAGTTCTTGATGGAGTACTTTGCTTGGCTGCGAATTACTCCAGTAAGAGCCGAAGGTCAAAGTCCAATGAAGCCAACAGAACCACATCATCTGCAAAAAGCAAAGACCTAATCCCGAGGTCACCAAACCAGACATCCTCAATGCCCTGGGTGCACCTATAAATTCTGTCCATAAAAACTATGAACAGAATCGGTGACAGAGGGCAGCTTTGACGGAGTAACCAGAAATGAGTCCAACTTATTGCTGCCCATGCAGACAAAGCTCTGACACCAGTTGTACAAGGACTGAACAGCCCTTATAAGGAAGCCTGGCACTCCATATTCCTATAGCACTCCCCACAGGACTCCCCGAGGGACATGGTTGAATGCCTTCTCTAAGCCCACACAGCATATATGGACTGAATCCGAGGTTTGACCTTACCAGGGAGGCTGAGGAGTGTGATCCCCCTATAGTTATAACTCACGCTCCAGTCCCCCTTCTTGAAGAGGTGGATCACCACCCTGGTCTGCCAATTCAGAGGTACTGCCCCAGATGTCCATGCGGTGCCGCAGATGCATGTCAACCATGACAGCCCTGTGACATCCAGAGCCTTGAGGAACTTCGGGTGGATCTCATCTACCTCCGGGGCCCTGCCACTGATGGGCTTTTTAACCACCTCAGCGACCTCCACCCTAGAAAGAGGTGAGTCCACTCCCAAGTCCCCAGATTCTGCTTCCTCATTGGAAGGCGTGTTCGTGGGATCTAATTTTTAATAGTAATTATTTACTGCTCATGGATGTCTCTGAATGTGATTACAGCACAGTTACAAATAATGGCTTTTTCTGGACCTTATTACGTTTTGACTGACAAAGCAATGCGGTATATATTTTTTTGTTTTAAGATATGACGAGTTTATAAAGGTTGTGAAATTTTTACTGCAAACAGAATTGCAACTGGATTCCTTTTATTGAGTTACTTTATATATTGTGTTGAGTTTCAAGATTTTGCTTGGTATTATGACAACGCTAACTGGAACAATTCCTTAGGTTATGGTGAAATCACTCTCTGCACACTGAGATTTGACAACAATCTCCTAATAACAAGCATATCACTCTAACCTGCTGAACCACACTTTGGCGGCACTGCCTCAATCAGAAACCCTCCATCCAGCATCTTCAAAAACTAATTTTGAAGGGTATATAAGATTGGGGGAGGGGCAGCTTCACTGGCGACCTCCTCACACCAGAAGGCTGGATCATGGTTAGATATCATCGTGGGGTGGGGGTCACAGGGGCACTTGGGAGACAGGATGGGCAGGGGACCCAGATGTGGGAGACCGAATACAAACAAAAACCAAGTCACAAAGCAAAAATTGTAATCAGTGTAGGAGGTCCTGGGGGTCCAGAAGCTGGGAAGGTCAATCTTATGAAGATCCAAGACAGGGAAACAGACAGGGGAACAGACACCCCAGGTAGAACATAGAGGCAGGAGCAGGCAGGTGGGAGACATGAGAGACAAGATTATATGAATGCTTGGTTAAGTGCATCAGGGCAACAATACTTTGTGCTGAATGTGTGGCCTGAAGTTTTTATAGAGTAGCATGGGTAGTGAGCTGATTTCTGCTCAGTTTGCAGGTGTGAAACCCCCATGCTTTTATTATTATAGGCTGAAACCTGTCCACCTGATGTCAAAGTCCTCCTCACGCTGTTTTTATAGATGCATGGTCAATTAACACATTAAATGTACTTCCAGAGGTCGAACTTCAATTTAAGCCAAAAAGTCATCATCGCCATCTACCCCATCAGTGTGACATGCCGTAATACCAGTGACAAATGCAGGATGTCCTCTGCTGTGAGGCCTAGACTGAGGTTGGGAAGCCAGAACACCTGTAGCTACCCCAAACGTGGTTCCGGTTTGCGTCATGTGGAAACCCATGTCGCACTGTGAGCTGCTTCCACATTTGCCCAGTCTGCCCAGACTGCTGTGTGTAATGTACCAGTCAAAACTTTATTTGACTTGATCAAAAATGATTGTTGTTGGGTTTTGCATAATGGGAACATTATTTCCATATGCGTGGTTAAATGATTGCCTGAAGCTCTCCAGAAAATTGCCTTTTCTGGTTGAATTCAACTCACCAGAATTGGGGTAGGAGTGTGTGAGGGAAATTCTGGGGCATTCTGAATCACACAGTGGGGTTCCCACATAAAATCTACGGGACACCAAAGGCTAATTCCCGATTTCATGGCTTGTCAAAGTGGCCAGACTGGGACCAATTTAATGATTGCCCATGTTGGCGGGAAGAGTCATTATTCCCTTTTTACAAATGAAAAAGAAATTGCAGAGGAACTTTACAAAAATGCCAGTGTCTTTCTGACGTGATTGTACTAGGGAAATTTCACATATCCATCCATCCATCCTTGCATCCTCGGTAACGGCTTATCCAGTATCACAAAAAACAGCAATACTATTGATATTTCCTTGGCATGGTTTTCTGATATTCATTTGAAACCCTCTGTCCCCTGACAGCTAAAAGCCTCCACCACACATATTGGGCCAATTTCCAAGGCCTAGTGCAATGAATGCTGGGAGAAGACTTACAACAATAAACCTAAAAGGTCCGGCTTCTGAGCCAGCTTTGCCTTTATGACTATTCACACACATGCTTTCTGAGCTGTTCAAGGCTTGTCAGATGTCGATACACTTGGATGGTGAAGACCATTAGCATATTGCTAACACCCTCATTGTTGCCCCCTACCCTCTCTGGGATGACATGTCAGTCTAGGGAACCACTGATGCAATCTTTGGTGCAAACTAGCACACTGGGATAAACCCACACTGAGTATGTGCAGAACACACAGCACTGTGGAATTTCAGCTCCTCATGGTACTGTGAGGATGCTGTGCGTCTCGTTGGATTGGGAAGCTGCCTGTGATCAGAGGGACATCAGTTCAAAACTCAGGGTAGGCAGAGTGATTTCACTGTTAAGTAAGGCTCTTAAGGCTCAGTTCACACTATATGGATTTCTAAGTCAGATCGCCATACTGTTCAAACTACACATCTTGTAAGAGTTTATAAGTTGTTGTTTACACACTTCATTACTGATTAGCAACAGGGGGTCACACACCACACACTTGGAGGAATCGTTGATGAGTCTGTCTGATCTGCAAATTGATTTTTTTTCACAAAATCAAAATCCATGGCAAATTAAACCTCGTGTACATGAGACTTTCAGGAAATGGTATCAAATGCCTTCCGTATTTTGTGACTTTACATATAAAATATCTCCCTGAACACAAAGAACTAAGATTTGCCAAAACTGATCGAACACCATTTTGCCTCCAATATTGGAGTTTGGTTGGCAATCTCCAAAAACTGTCGGCAAGCTGAAAATAGGGGCGAAAATCGTGTAGTGTGAACTTTGCATAAGCCTCAGTTGCTCCAGAGGCTGGATGATGATATTGTTTTTCTGTTGAGAAATATAGAATGATTTTGATTAAAGCAAATGTTAATGTTAAAATCACTTACATACACTTGCCTGATGCCTACCACCAGATGAGCAATACGCTTTCCGACCCTCACTTGTCTTCTGCTGTTTCGCTAATTTACTTAATGACATGTTTTTAGCGCGTGGCTTTAGCGGATAAAGAGAAACGCTCATCTGCTTGTCATCTCCCGGCAAAGTAGAAGCAGATTGAAGTGAATCCGTTCTTTGCTGCTGGATGTAGACTCAGCCCTGGAAGGTGGGGAAACGAAACACAAATCTTAATCCTAAAGCCACAGAGGGGTCCCAGTGCCCCACGTTGGCCGCCCGATATACCTGCTAAAGGAATCACACAGCCAGTGTTAGTGGTGTAGGCGATGGCTTTTGGGCTCCCCTAATTATTCAAATCATGGAAACTAAACACAAACTACTCCCATCTTTGTCTGCCCCCCGAGTAATAAAGCATTTCGAGATGAGGGATCTGTCCTTCCCGGGGATTTAGTCCCTGTTTTTAGAAACGCACAAGCAGCAGAAACGGGAGACAGAAGCAGCTGATTTGAATGTGTGCTTTTTTCATCCTGCAGCGCCTCAGAGAGAGAGCAAGAGAGAGAGCGTAGCAGCTTCTCCTCTGCATGGGGGGGACACAAACTGCTGGGGTTGCACATTGCTAATAATGATATAATAAGGCGAGGTGGCAGGGGCAGACAGCCCTCGAGCGGCAAGCGATCTCCCCGACCTGCCCGGTAAAAGTGGTGTCCTGGGCGAATGGTGACTCACGCCTTGCCGTACTGCTCAGAATTATGGACTGAGTGGCCGCAATTGGGACTCATTACTGGATGCAACCGTCCAGCTCATCCTACCTGCTGGAATGCCACGGATTTGGTCCACTGATTGGTTGCTTTCTGTGCTAAATCTGCAGCGCATCTCGAAATGCAGACTCATTGGCATGAATATCCATCCATCCATCTTCCAACTCGCTTACCCTACTGGGTTATGGGGGGTCTGAAGCCTATCCTGAAAGCAACGGGCACGAGGAAGAGAACAACCCTGGATGGGGGGCCAGCCCATCGTAGGACACTCTCACACCAGTCACACACCAACCACTCAGACATGCACACCTACAGGCAATTTAGGAACTCCGATCAGCCTCAGCATGTTTTGGGACAGTGGGAGGAAACCCTATGATGACACAGGGAGAACATGCAAACTCACACACATGCGACCCAGGCGGAGACTCAAACCTAGGTCCCAGAGATGTGAGGTAATAGTGCTAACCACTGCACCACCATGCCACCCTCAGCATGAATATTAAACAGGTATTTATTTCTTATTATGAATATAATATACAATCACATGCTTTTTATTGCCAACCATTGCAGGACAGAGACACTGGACAGGACAGGGTACAATAAGTGGCACAATAAGGGGCATGGAACAGATCAACAGAAGAGACGAACAAACAAACCACACAGATGAATCAGATCAAGTACTGGACATGACCAGGAACAAGGGACAAACACCAGATATCAAACAGGGACCAAACACCAAGTAGCAGAACAAACAATGGCAGACAGAATATGCCACACCAAAACAGGGTGGATAAGAAGGGGCACAACAGAGACTGTTATGAAAATACTGAAGGGAGTAATAGGAGACATAGGCCAGACAGAGTAGCGGCACAGGCACCAAGATAGGAGCAGAGGAAACGGGGAATGTTCCAGATGTCTTCCAAACCCTTGGGGGCTGGGCAGCGACCTTGGGACATGAACCCTTGTGGCAAGGTAAGGCCCATCCAGACCACAGGGCCCTAAGGGCTAAGAAGGGGCAACAGGACCAGAGGGCACTGAGGGGAGAGCAGGGCAGGATCAAGTAGGCACTGTGGTGTCAGGGCTGACATCGTTGTGCAGGCGAGAGACTAGGCAGCTGGCATGGGTAGTATGTCCCCGTCTCCCCTCCTGGAGACGGAGATTAGGCCAGATTAGGCCAGCCCCTCCCTCCCTTTTCTAGGCCCCAGCTGACACCGCTGACTGCACCAGGACTTAGGGCTGGGTCTGTGTGGACTTTGGGCTGTAGCAGGGGACCATGAAAGGGGTCCCTCTCTAAGTCCTACAACAGGGCATCTTCCTGGGAGTCAGGTGTCAGCCTGCCGGCGTCTGGGAAGTTGGGCACTGAACTGGTGGTGACTAGGGAGTCTCGCGCAGGAATAGCAGTGGCCTGCAGGGGATGAGGAAATCACTGGTGGGGAGCTGGGAGGTTGCAAGGAGGCCATCAAGGCGAAGACAGGAGGTGAGGCAGGCGCGGGGCACCAATGGGATAGCAGGAGGCAAGGTGATCACCGGCGGTATGGAAAGAGGTGAAGTGGGCACTCAATTAGCCGCTGCATCTACCCCATACAGCGCTAGGCCTTCTCCATCTCCTGGGTACCTGCATCTAGGGTGAGACGTGATAGTACCTCTCCGGCCTGTAAGAAGAGTGCCCTGGCCCCGTGCACCTTCCACACAGCGGGATTTTGCTTCCACTCCAGGTGGGTGTCCAAGAGGGAAAAGAAGTCCTTTACTGGTAAGCGGGGCGGCTCCAGTGGGTCCCATGGCCCTGGTGACCTTGCTGGTCTCTGGATCCAGGGAACACAGGGGATCTGGTCTCTGGATCCAGGGAACACAGGGGATCTGGTCTCTGGATCCAGGAAACACAGGGGATCTGGTCTCTGGATCCAGGGAACACAGGGGGTCTGGGCTTCTGGATGCAGTGTGACCTGAAAGCCGGGATGAAGGTACAAGCCATGGGATTTCTTTGGGAGTCTGGTCATTCTGTCATGACTTGCGGGATGAAGGACTTGCCTTTTGGTGAATCAAAAAGACATGACAGTAGTTACATCACTATGAGCCGAAGTGTTATTTTATAAATAAAATAAATGTAACCACAGTAATGGTATAAGGCAAGTGTTTAGCAAAAAATTAATTTGAAACATCTTGGTTATAAAATCAGAACTTTGTCAGGGACACCACATAGAACGATTAAGTCACTGGAAGCTCGGCCAGTACATTAAAAAACCAATGATTTAAAAGATTTTAATGAAATGTAACGGATAACATTTCTGGCTGTAAATGATTCGGCTTTTCATTCTATGCACATTCCACTCTAAACATTAATATAGCCATGCTTTGCACACACTGAATAAGCAATAAAACTGATGATAGATCAGCATCAAATGGAGAACGGTTTTATGTTAGTGTTATAAAAGCTATTTATTTGAGTAATAAAAATAGTTCAAACAATCTAAACACCTTTCCATGTGTGACCCGCAAAAGGGGATGAAGACCAAGACTGGCAGGAGAGGTATTAGAGAAATAATTTTCAAATTGAGCACTGGGAGGAAAAGTAAGCTTTTAATGGGAAATAAAGTGAAACATTCTGGATCACAGGCTTGGAAGTGATTTTCAAGACACCAATCTGACACTGGGAACCATCATGGATTTTTTTCAAGTAATGGAGCAGAAGATGTTTTGCAAATGGAGGTTGTAGCTCGGTAAGTTTTTCTGAATCCCATTATTATGCACCAAATAGTTATGCAGCTCCAACAATATCAGCCGGCAGTGAGCATACGAGCAATTCTGGGCTGAAAAGCAGCCGAGCCGAAAACAAATAACGTTGTTTGGAAATAACCAGATGCACGAGCACGACAGGTTTTAAAAGGATGGTAACAGCGGCACAGATCCGGAGCGGACGGCCCCGCGCCCGCTTTTCAGCCTGACAAAGCGAAGTGCCCCCTCTCCACCCCAACTCCACAAGGTGTGACAGCATGGTCTGCACCTGTAGTTTAGCTGTGGGGAAAAGATGACAGTAAACGAATGAGTGGAGGAAAAAAAATGGTAAGACGAAGAAGGGGAAAAAAATCTGTGGAGACCGGGAACTCCACACAAGTACTGCGGCGGCTTCACTCTGGATGGTATTTTTAAATCACCTGACAGAGCCAGCCGGGAGCTGTGGATTTTTTGCGCTTGCTAGGGGCATGATGGGATACCAGAAATAGGTGTTCCCACCTTGAATCGTGACGAGGTTGGGAGAAAAGGAAAAAAAAAAAGAAAGTACAGCTGTCAGGACACGAGCTGTCACCCCCACCCCCAAACTCGACGACGGAAGAGCGACAGCTTCCTAATAAACTCTGTATCTGGTGATGAAATGCTCTAAAGAAGATTCCAGAAGAGTCCTGGACTAATTTGAATGATTATACTGCTTCTTAATATTTGTGGCAGCCCTCATTTTAGGGTGGCCTTTCACACCTTCCAGTGGTCGTCCTGCGTCTCACTTTTCTATCTGTTTCCTGTGAGGTGGGTTTCGCGACCATTAGGGCTCCATCGGCCGCAGCTGCAAATGCGGCAAATTATTTGCGTTTCATAGTAAATCATAAGTAAATATCATGTCAAATAAAAAAAAAATCTCATTATTGAAGTTGGCCTTTTGTGTTTTAGTTAATTAAATTTTTGTATAGGCTGTTATATTGAGCTGGAAAGTGAGTGTAATAGCGCACAGAGTGCCCAAATCCCGAATGTTGGTATTGCGGAGCAAAGTAGATTAATATATGATTTATGGTTGCGAGGGCGATTTTCCATTTTGTGTGTGCCACTGTGATGTATGACTGCGTGAGAGTTTCACCCGGCTTTTCCCCGAGACTGCGTGTGGGAGCGGATTGGATGATTTATTCGTACGGCCGGAGACGAGCGCGATGGCTCTATCCGGCCCGTTGTCACGGGATGATAAAAGGCCAGCGATAGCGGCAAGCGTCTGTGCGGAATCTGACAAGCTCTTTTGGTCACCGGCGAGAGCGTGGTGAGGCGTGGGTGTGGGGGGCAAAATGCCGCGAGTGGTGTGATCGATAAAGGGGGGATTCTGTGGGATTGTTCATTAGCACTCATGTCAGCTTCAGGCTGGGGAGAACTCTTTTTGTGGGGTTTACTGAAAATATGGGATTACAGGGTAGGGTACTCCAGTGTGTTGCCATTTACGGGAAACAAATGTGTGACATCATAGAGTGAAATACTGCAAGTTGTTGGCCTTTGTGAAACATGAACGTGTGACATCACAGAATGGAATACTCCAGTGTGTTGGCCTTTAAAGGAAAATAACCTATGACATCACGGAGTGAAATACTCCAGTGTGTTGACCTTCATAGAACCTGAATATATGACATATATATGATATATGATATCAGAGTGAAATTGTCCAGTTGATATCCCATTTTAGATTGCAGTTTTCCTGACTTCCTCCCTTTGTTCACTATAGTTGTTCCCAGTGATGGTCCTTGTGTTAGTTCCTGTTTTACCAGTTTTGTTTTGACCCCTTGTCGTCCCTTTGATATCACCTTCTCCATGGGTGTTCATTTTGTCAATATAACCCTGTTTTGGTGAGAGTTCCTACAGGGATCCCTCCTTTTCCATGCCCCGCTATAACAAAATAAACCACTCAAACTGATCATCCCATGACTCCAGGAAATGCTTTGTCATGTTGGGATCTGTATCCCTCAGCCTGCCTTTGGCTTAGCAGAAGAAACCACTCCAGGTATCTGAGTGACCTGTGTGTGCTTCAAGCATCATGGGAAAGCCTGTTTCACCACCCAGCCAGAGCTACCATCCCTCCTGAGCCTCCAGCCCAGGAGAGGCTGCCTCCATTACTCCAGATCCCTGTCCAGGGGATGCCACTGCACATCTCCAGATCCCTGCCCAGGGGATGCCACCGCCTAGCCAGAGTCCCAAGTCGCTGGCCCAACAGGAGCTATTCAGGCTGTTCCCAGTCCTGAGGATGACAGGGGGTTTTCCTCCCCCCCTGAGAGTGCCATGCCTAGTCCTCATCCCTAGAGGAGGAAACCGAAGAAGCTGACCTAACCCGCTCATCTGGAGCCTCCAGAGCCCGGCCCAGGAGGGGTCACTATTCATCCCAAGCCTCTGGAGTCTGACCGTCATGAGCCCACTGTGCCATCCAGAATCTGGCCCGCAGGGGCCTACTCCCCCCATTCTTCTGTGTCTCGCACTCCCAGGTTGGTTAAAACCGCAGTGTCCCGTCAACTCCAGTCTGGTCCTGCCTCTCCTAGGATCCTTCCTCCTCTGTTTCCTGCCTTGCTCTCCTGCCATATTCCATTCATGCCTTTCCATTTTTGTTTCTCATAATCTGTCATAGTCTCCTTTCCTGCTCCCTGATGGTGTACCTGTTGGGTGTCATCCTGTCTGTTCCTTCTATGATCCCAGTCCTGGTGTCCAGATCCCTGTAGTGTTCCCTAGTCAGGTGGCCCTATATCAGCTCTTTGTGTTCCATCGCCTTTGTTACGCCATGCTCCAGACCTTCCAGTGCTTTGTTCACCTGGATTCCCATGTTTAGTCTTGTACTGTTTGTAATCTTGTTCTTCCATCTCTGTGGTCCTGGCAGTGACCTTGCATATCTGGTGTTAGCATGTTTGGTGGGGGTACTGTCAAAATCAGTCCCTGTCCTGCCTTGTCATTTCCCAGTTTGTCCAGTGGGCATTGCTGTTCATCCCATTTGCTCTCATGTTCCAGGTTAGTAGTCATTCCCTGTTTCCCTGTTATCCTGGCTGCCACGTGGCTTAATGGGCTAAGCAGGCAGTGGCCAGACTCTCCGTCTTGTTCGTGTTTATTTTTCATTTTTGGTTCTTTTTTTATTCCTATTGTCTATTTCTGCTTGGTTCATTGGTTAGTACCTTTGTTTTATTTTAGCTTGTGCCCCAGTTATGTTACTCTTGGAATCCTGATTTCTCCTAGTGATGGAACCCTTAAATATTTATCATAAGCCTCACCTATGTTTTGTTCCCAGTCTTAGTGTTAATTGCTTTGGTCTATGCCTGCCCCACACATAGTCCTCATTTTCTGTGTATTTAAATGCCTGTTCTGTTCCTTAGTTGGTCATTTCAGTTGTTGTTCACTTGTGTCACATCTTGTGGCTGTTAACCTGTGTAGATGTACAACGGTTAGTTACAGTCATGATTGTTACCCCATGTTAGTTACTGCAGTTTTCCTCCCCATCTTTAGTATTCCTGTGCCCAGTTTTGCATCCTGCCTTAGTTTGTTTATCAGTTTTGTTCTGACCCTTCACGGTTACGTTTTATATTTCTCCTTTTGTTTGTTTCGTTAAAAAAACCCTGTTTTGTTGAAAGCTACTGCGTGAGTCGTCCTTCCTTTGTCATGCCCTGCCATAACACCAGCATGTTGGCATTTACTGAAACTGACTGTATGATATCACAGAGTGAAACACTCCAGCGGGTTGGCATTTATAGAAACTGATAGCATGATATCACAGAATGAAATGCTCCCATGTTTTGGTATTTATAGAGAAAACAAATGAATTAATTCATACAGTAGAATACTTCAGAGTTTTGTTGTGGTGGTGCAGTGGTTAGCACTGTTGCCTCACACCTCTGGGACCCGGGTTCGAGTCTCCGCCTGGGCTTCCTGTGTG
>JABFDZ020000002.1:21323064-21334313 GCA_019775955.2 Pollimyrus isidori
AACAGGCAAACAAACCTCTCCACCCCCCCCCGCCCCCCGCCCCCCCCCCCATCCAAACACCCTGAAGCTTTGTTAACGGAGCGGGTGAAATATGCAGGGTACATCAATATAAAGACAAGAACGGAAAACATGAGAAGGGCCGTGTTCGGTGTTAGATATCACTCTATCAGACAGGCCCATATCTGTCATTGCTATTCACAGAAAAGTATTGAAAAACAGCAGCAAGGGCAGCTAGACAGATGACCCCGGTTCAATAACAGATGCAACACATTTGACGAGAATAATGCACAACTGACCTTGTTCAGATCGCACGCATTATCTGTTAACTGAACATGACCTAACTATCTGGGGTTTTATGTCCAGTGTGCAATACTTTGCATGACTTACTAAATAGTAATACAGCATATCGGGATACAAGACTGCATTTAAATTTTTTAGTGCAAGAAAATGGGCTAACAGAAATCAGATTTTGTGTAAACCAGCCTTTATCCAAATCAGTCCTGCGGATAATTAGATAAAATGCTTCGTTCTGCTGAGACAGGGAATGCACGCCTCCAACACGCCGCCATTTTTCGCTCGGTGGCTGTAATTACGAACGCTGAGCGTACGCGTAACCGAAAGGGTGTCATGATCTGCGTCTTCCATCCCGATCCAGCCCTGTGTGTTGCCACGCCCACCTCATTTCCTCGTGTAATTACCCTAATTGTGATCCTTCGTGAGGCGATCGCCGCTCGCCCGTCCCGTGATCTGTTCGAATGTATTTAGTCTGTGTCTAGCGTCTGGTCCAACGTAGCGGCATTGAAGTTACCTGTGTCGTGATCTGTGTGTGTTTTGGTTCATTAAACCCTCGTTCCCGACTACCTTGGATTCCCTTTTGTTTCTTTCTCTTGCACGCACCCCGGCATCGTAAGAACATGTATGAAGGATATCTGTTAATAAATACTAACAAACATCAAAGGTGCTCTGGGTGGAGTCTCAGTGCTTAATCAATGACAGTGGTAACTGGGATTATACTGACAGCTATTAGTGTGGATATAACATTCTTATTGCTCCTTGAAAGAATCTGTCCTGATGCACATGTAGCGCCTTGTCTTATCAGGTTTGTCCTGTCCCTGTGTGTAGTCTACACCCTCTATTCCTCTGGGGGTTAGGCTGCTTGCATTGCATGATGGTGGTCTTTTAGTGGGTTGGGGGTGGGGGGGAGCAGGTGGCGCCTCAGTACAGCTTCCGATTAATTAAAAAGAGGGTAAATAAGCATGAGATAGATAGATCAAGAGTCAATGTATAAGGTCCAATGGCCTGCTTGAAATTCCCAGAACATTGCAGGGAATTCCCCGAGCTTCCCATTACAGATACCGATGGATAATGTGTGTGTGGAATTATAAGATAGGAATACAATGTTAGACTTCTCTGCGTGTCTTCACTGAATCACATTTGCATTCGGCTCATATGCATGACATTGTTGTATTATTGCATTTCATTTCTGATATTTAAAGTGCAGTGAACCAGTTCTGAATTTTGAGTTCCAGACTCACCATCCAAGCATTTAAATAGCCAATATTAAAACTGCATATTGTCATCGATTAAGATTAAAGATGGCATTATTAAATATGATTTCACTTACTTTATGTATCTCTTTAAACAGTCATATCTGCTGCACGCAGAGTTAAGTGTTTAACAGAAGAATGATGCGTGTTGTGGTTGTGATGCTTGAATGAAGCAATGGAATGCGGTGTCGTACCCCTCTTCGGCTGACATTTACATCCTGCTGTTATTTTGGGTGCTATAAACCAAATGCCTTGATGTTTATTAGCGTATTTTCTCTCCCGTATGCCACTGTGATGCCACTGAAATACACGCATGGAGAACAGAAATGCTAATCATGATAGCCTTGGCATTTATCACTCTACATGCCGGCTTGCCTGTTTGCTTACCTCCTACACAAAGATATCAGCTTTAAATCTCCAGGTCTGGAAAAGAGTGATAAATACTGAAAACAGACTCCTGCATCCTCATATCGCTCACTTATTTATGTGCTAAGCAGGGGGTCGATTTGCTGTTTCTGGGCAAATGAGAAATTGAGAAAGTCTGTTTGGGTCCCTTTGCCACCCCTCAGATGATAAATGAGATAAATAGCTAAAAAGTAGAGTCGGAAGATGATAGCTAGCTAGCTGGCTAGCAGATCATGCTGCTTCAGTGGCTGATAAATACCTCATGCAGATAGGTGGATATAATGGTAGGGAATACCACTGCTAATGCTAAGTTAGCATCAATCACAGACCAGCCACCTGTCAGAGCTGTACACCAAACCCCCGTAATCCAGCATCCAGTGAGACGTCAACGGGGTCATGGGGAGCTTGGAAGGAAAATCAGGCTTCTTCTCATAGGTCCGTCCTTCCCTTCTGAATGACGTGGCTTCCCTGAAGTAGCAGCGAGCAGCTGGCTGGGTCTCCTGACACATTTCAGATGCCGGAAAGACAGGAACGCGGCGAAGGAAATGTTTGCCCATTCCGTGGAAGTAGGACTTGATGGCAGGTGGCCTGGGCAAGAAGGGGCTTGGAGGAAGGAGCAACTCATGATCCTTTGAAGTGTGTCGACCAGCCTGTCACATCCCATCAGGAGGAGAACAGACTCATGACACCAAATCAGTGTATCAAACAAATAAATGCTGTAGAACAAAATGGCACGTTATGAAGACCCAGATATGGAATGCAGCGTGTCTGTAATACTGTGCACTGTGGCTTGACTGTCATTTCCATGCAAATCCTCCTCACGCTGCTTGCTGCTTCATCCTCTGCAAACATCAGCACCTTGTCCTTCCTCTCTTATTCGTTGTTACTCCAATCTGACAAAAGGGGGTGCTATTTCCCCTAAATGACCATTACGGTTTTCTTAGTATTATGGCAATATTCCCACATGGATGAATGACCAGAAATGCTCAAAATCAATGTGAAACTTATTTCAAATGCAAAGTTTTCTACAGCTTCTGTCCACATTACAGTACAATTGGACGACCCAGTTGGACACAGCCTTGATTCCCTTTGGAGAAATTCACAACAATTCACACTTTGGTGAAATGTTAATTAATGTTATTGTCACCACAGGAAAATTCTAAAAGATCTTTGAAAAGAAGCCCCTCGTTATTGGCAGGGAAAGGCCCCAGACTCCGCCCTGGTGCGTGGCAGGACCCTGCCACCAGATGGCAGCATTTTGCATACCCCCCCATGCCTTGTGGATGTTGTTTCTTTATATTATCATTTATGTGACTTGAATCAATCCCAGCTTTGGCCTTCTGGCAGCAACCCCCCCACCACCGCCCCTACACATCTTTCCCCCTGTGAAAATGTTTTAATGTTTTCAGTACCGACCCACAGAGTCTCTGCGTCACTCAGCCACATGAGGGTGCCTCACTGGGAAGGGATATCTGTGTGACACAGTCAGCACGCCTGTGTGTGTCTATGTGTATGTCACTGTGTCCTTTCTGTGTGTGAGATTGTGTACGTGACTGTGTGTGTGTCTGTGTGTGGGTGAGTCGGACGCCAGCCAAATAATGATCCACTTTGCAGCCAAATACAGACGCATCCCCCCTCCCCCCCTTATTCTGAGTTGGACGATTTGTGGGGTGGGGGGGGGAAGACCTGGAATGTGAGTGTGTCATGCACCTGTGCAATTCTCTCGTCGTGCTGTAACACCTACAACATGAGTACCAGCAGACATGAAACAACGTCTGTAAATGAAATTAAAAGGGTGCACGTCCCCCCACAGGGTCTGGGATGTCACCCCAGAAAGCACAATAGTGGAATATGATTACCGAGCATCCCGAAACACCACTTCTTTCAAACCTGCAGATGAGGCTAAGCGTTCAGGAGGAGGGTCCATCCTGATTAAATAAGATGTTCTCCGTCTGGTGACTGGAGATCCAACGACTCGAAGCTCTGAGCTGCAGAGACACCCCATTCATCCCTGGCGGAGTGTGGAGCAGAGACGGGCATACAGGGGAGGGCGGAGATGCCTGGCCACTGTCCCCATGAAACCGCCAGCTGGAGAGGCTAATTTGGCCGTCGTTAGCCTTCCGCTTAATCTGAGGCTTGGGAATTCTGCTCCCTGTCCGACTGGAGCTCTCACTGTAGTCTGTGCTATAATAAACTCTCCTCCCACGCTGTTCTCTACACGTTTATACGTCATTATAAAGCTTCTATTTCCATACCCGTCTCAGTGCTTAAGACAGAATTCATACGACTCATGCAGCAGAAAGAGAGCCTTGTATTAATGTCTTATCAAGTTCATTATGAGTGTGGGTTAACTTCATTTCGCCATTACTCATTTTGAAAGTTGGCCCTCACGCTAATTGATCTTGAAGCGGCACTTAGCATGATCGAGATTAATCACTCTCTGAATTAAAATGAATGCATAATGAATTGCTGAATTATTAATTTTGTCATTTAGGTAAATCACTGCCTTTTCGTTATCGACCATCAGGTATGCTGGAATCCTCCTTTTTGTTCCATGGGTGAGGGGGAGAGGAAATTAAACACTTTTTTTAATCAGACCTCTATTATCTAAAAATATATTTACTTCCTCTAACCTGCAGAGGTCAGAGGTCAACATTACAGATATAGTCTTTTCTGATATAACAGAAGCATGCATGGGGAGAGAAATAAGTGAGCGATATGAGGATGCAGGAGTCTGTTTTCAGAGACAGGAACAAAGGTCTCCCATAGCCACCTTACTCCCTTTGGCTGGCAGTTTCCGAGAAGCGTGCCTCGGCACTCAATGGAGACACATATCACCCGTGGAAACCGGTATCTTGGAGTGACATGAGCTTCTCTCTCCACTTCCCAGCATGATGTGGGGCCAGTTTTACTCCTAGTCGAGAGTTCTCAATGGTATTGCAGTGATCCAGTGCATCCATCCATCAGTCATCCACACCACCTACCTCCTCCAGCTCCACTGGGGGAATACAAAGGAGATCCCAAGCCAGCAAAGAGATATGATCTCTCCAGCGTGACTCCTAATTGATAAAATTTCAATTAATATTAGTAGTTTAGATTTAGCATTATGGGTATTAATTCTGAACAGCCAGACAGAGTGGAGGCTTAGTTTCATGTTGATCAAAACATGTTTGGCCACCTTGGGTAGATAAATGGTGCTTGAGTTGTTTATTAAGGCACAGAAAGCAAACCAAACAGCATTGTGTCTACAAGCTGAGGAAGCTCCCTGGGGACGTGTTAGAGTGTACAGCCAGCCAGGCAAAAGCTGTGGCCCAGGGAAGATCATTAGGGCCTTTTGTGAAAGACTTGAATATGCCAGTCAACGAACAACAGAAGGTGTCTCTGGAGTGCTGGACATGGGAGAGCCCATGGTATCTCATTCGCCTGATATCGATGACTCAGCCTTGAGCTGTGATAATTTATCCTGTAAATGATTAACATCAGTTAAGGTCAATTAATTGTTAACGATCCATAAAGAGCATTAAGGCATAGGACGCAGCTATGAAAATGCCCCATAACCCAGCGTGTGTGGGAGCCGCTCACTCGAGAGCTAAAGTGGAAAACAAGTTGGATGCTGAAGGCGCTGCTCATCGACCTAAATGCCGGCCCAGATTAGCATACTGATAGAGCAGCGGAAAGGCGCTATTCAGGACTTCTCTGCTGCGTAATGCAGCCGTAGGGAGGACAGTGAAGAATGTAAAATTTAACTAAATATATATTGGACAAATGGTGTCCCACTACAGCATTAATCCCACCCAACTCTATGAGTTCTTGATTCATTGATTGTTTCAGTGCAGGAAGTTTGTAGACCCTACTGAATCAGATGATCAATCAAACTGGTTAATTCGGAGGAGGTAAAAACCTGGCCCCACCCCAAGACTACCTACACCTCACACCATGAGACCACCTACGCCTAACCGCACCTAACCTTACACCCACACCCGTCCACCTCACTCAAACCATTCTCAATGTATTGTGACTGCATGGGGCCCATCCTGATTTCCTCATATGACCCGATCAGTACAGCTCAACCCAAAGGACACATTCTCCCTGAACATCCCCACACTCCCTTAGCCACCCCTTCTGCCCAGAAGACATTCTGAAACACTGCTTATCCCCTACACCAGGCCAATCCCAAACACTCGCGTTTACACTGCACACCACAACAGACAGATATTGATTTAGGAAAACATAGTGTAATATCTCCTTTCTCCGTAAACCTTTTGCTTGACATCTTGATGTTTTTTTTTTCTTAAACTGAATGAGTAATATTTGAAGAGTAGATTTAATCAGTAATCTGCCATCATCTGGCAGTCTCCGGATGATTCTGGAATGAAATGCAATGATTTCTCTTCATGACAGACTCGGCCTGGTACCAGGCACTGTATAGATTTACGTCAGGTCTCACGGCTGTAACTAGGTGTACAAATACTGCGCAGGAAACATGTGTGTAGCATGTCTGTGTATTTCAAGCACTGTATCAAGCAATATATATGTTTGTTGCCTAATAACAAATTCAGACTTGTAAACACGTATTGACTATAACCACATTTACACAATGCTTCTCATAGGATAATATATCATTAGGTACTTGCATGTCACTTCTGTGGGTCTAGCAGCTGTTTGCGCCTGTAAGTGCTGCAATCAGCGTGCTGCCGTATGTCTCGGCTGTTTGCTTGTCACATAAGTATACTTGGCACTTAACACACAGTGAAGCTTATTCGAAGATGGCAATGGACTCACAGCACTGCCAGATCTTAAACGGATACCCAGTCGGATGCTCTGAGCAGCGGAAAACAGCCTGGCCGAGCTAAAAACGATGGCTTCTGTGCCGGAGCGCTAATTCCATCGGCGGGATTTGTTATCGCTATCTGCCAGTGCGGCCCAATTATGCGCCACTGCCGCCCTTCAGCTGTGGACAGCACCGCAGCGCTAACAGCCTGCCGATCACACAGAGGTTATTCGCCTCCAACTCTGCCAATCTCCCAGCTTGGAGGTAAACAAACGAAGGTGTCGGCCATCTTCTGTGCAAGGAGATGTGTTTGCTGGACTGCTCACGCTATTCTGGATAATTTCTCTGCTTTTTGTCCCCCAAAAAGAATCATGTTTACTTTGTTGATTTCCTGTCTTCCTATCCACTCTACTTCCTCTAGTAGGGCACGGAAGGTGCATTGTGAGATGTAAGAAAGGCCACATTGCCTAACTTTACTGAATGAAAGGTCAAGGTTGTCTGATAAATCCTCAGCCATGGGAAAGAAGCACAACTGCTATTCTGTTTTTACCCAGGTAAAATCAACAGTGCCAATCCAGGTAGGGAAATGAAAAACGTATAGACTGAAAAAATAACCTCCATGTGCCTGGCTGAGATCTCATACCTTGGGGTACGAATAATTAAAGGACATACTAAAAAAAAATCATGCAAGTCATGGTTACTTACAGCATAAATGCAAAACTCTGCTTCTCACATGAAATCTGTGTCCATGACCTGGATTTATCTGCTGTAACATGAAATCTTACTGGCCCACTAACAGCAGAACCAACAGTCCAGTAGCCAGTTAGGAAAAAGAAGATCACTCACCCAGGTAAGGTAGAGTAAAGGTAAAGACTTTAGGTGTTAGGGATGAGGGTGATTGGCTGTTAGAAGCTCCCAGCAAACCGTTTTGCTGATTTACCTCAATAGCTACATGGGGGATCCCAAAAATACTTTCCTTCAATTTTTACAAACTGAAAGGAGCCAAGCAATTTGCGGACGTCCGAAATCCACTGCAGCGGCGGCATCTGCAGTCGGGATGGTGCAGAAGGCATCATATTGCAGCGAAGAAATAAGTCTCAGCTCAAGATTAGTGCAATGCAAACACGTTGTCAGGTGCAGGCGAAAAGCTACCAGTAAGCGTTTGATGGTTTGTGAGCCGACCGAAACAAGACCAGCGAGTCATTGTCAAGGCCTGGAATAAACAGCATTGTGACAGAAGTTTGTTATAGATATATGTGACCAAATACAAAGACATGCTTCAAGAGTCAATGAGACCAGCACCTCTGAAATCTTATTTTGTCACACAGAGTCAACAGTCGTATAATTATGGGACCCAGAAGGCTGAATATGTTTGGGATATATAATGAGGTCACACTTAATTCTGTCGCTGCCTCCATGGTCCTCTAAACATGCAAAGAAAGTGCGTACTGACCTCTGGAAAAGCATCACCGACACGCCAGTTTCCTCGCCCTTGCAATATTACTTCCTCTACGTTAAGTCAGTAGTGATTTTTCCAGTTAAATATACTTCCCATGTCTAAGGATAAGGAAGGTTCATTGTATATGAATTTCCCTGCTAGATATTTAAATGAGCCAGTGAGAATCGGAAGATAGCTGTGTCTGTATTCTGTGTCATTTTTATGAGAAAATAAAGACGTCGTTCAGAGAGCAGAATGAAGACGTTCACATTGGGTTAGCGAGCAGGCTAACATAGGAAAGACCCCAAAAAGCTACAATTAATCCATCGATTTCAGGCCACACCAATCATAATAATTTCCACATTATGGTTCATAGATAAGCCAGCAGCAGCTTCCTATACCCTTAATATAACAAAGGCCAAAAATTAAATGAACTAATTTCTTTGCTTGGCCGACACGTTAAATCCGAAGCAATTTACATAGATTAAATTTGAGTGTGTGTGTGTGTGTGGAGGGGGGCGGGCTGCCATGTGAGGTTAGTCAGGTGACTTTGCATTTTTGGGTAGCTTTTCCTTCCAACCTGCCCTGTTTATCTTGCAGTGATATTTACATATATTTATATCTGAGTGTAGCGTAGGTGTCCCGCTCTCCCACACCAGCGTACTGCTACGGTGTGGGGGCTCAGTGGGGAGCGCTGGAGCTTCCCACCTTGAGGGCTGTGGGTCTGAATCCAGCCTACGCTCTGTGTGCGTGAAGTTTGTGTGTTTTTCTCCAGACAACTTTCTTACCTCGGTCAAAAAACTAATTGGTGTCCCTGAGGTACCCATAGATATCCCAACCATGGTGCAGCCCAGCCTTGTACTCTGTACTGCCTGGGATAGGCTCCAAACCCCCCCACAACCCTTTCTGCTTGCTGGCTGGACATAAGGGGGGGTCCATACACCACCAAAAACCACCCCCCCGAAGCGGGATGCCCATCTCTCAGAACTTCTTAACGAGGCCATTGTGCAGACAGAGGCAGACATGGGCTTGCTAAAGTCTGTCAGCCTTCCACAAGGTGACTGATGTTTCCGGATAGAGCACTGGAGAGGGAACCCAGCTCAGCTGCTCCTCCCTGGAGAGCGCTCCTCTTTGCGTCGCGTTGTGAGGAAGCTCACTGATAAGGAAACTCATGCAAGTAATGAGAACACGCCATTTTCACTGGTGAGTCAAAAGCCGACTTTTAGTGTGATTTAAAAAGGAGACAAATCGCTTGTCTCTCAAACCCACACATCAGCTTTGAATTATACCTGAATAATGGCACATTTCCGAGGGTTCCCATGACAACACACCATCCCGGCCCACAGACAGACTGTTTACTCAAGTTTTCATTACAGAGTGATTTAAAAACTGTAAGTATTAATGACACACAAAACTCAACAAGGCGGTCCAGGGCAGCTTCTGCCCACCCAGGATTATCGGTCAGAAGGCTGATCCCATTAGGACCTGGAGAAAGGTCTGGCACTCCTTCACATTTGGCATGGAGCATCAAGACGACAGAGCGATGACCTAGTTAGTGAGCGACTTGACTCCTGTACTGAGCGTGAAATCGGAATCTGTATCTGAGTCACTCGTCTGCTGCTGTATCGTGGCAGATGCTAATAAGTTGTAGCAATCACTGAGCTATTAGCCTTGTGGATGACCCCTGACCGCACATGGCAGGTGTGACACCACCCGATTGGTCGAGCCTCATTACTCTTCACCACAGGCTAATTCTGAGCGCTGACCTTGAACAATGGCCTCCTTTTTAATAAGTCTGCACCGTGAAGTCTAATGAACAATTAAAAGTTTGTTAATCAGTCAGATTTCATCAATGCCCCACTCTCCCCTGCAGCAATAAGGGATGTCTTATCCTCGAAAGATTCTAACAAGAAGTCATGCACATCGTATGAGGTTGTATGGATCTATACAGTGAAAATGTATTCAGAAAGTGAAATTATGTAATATTAATTGACCGAATGCCCTCGTTATCAGATTTGACCAGATTAGGCCCAATCGAACGTCTCCTCAACATGAATCATTCCTGATGTGCCCTAATGATCTGACATGCTGTGTGGTTTTACATATGTTCTTAGCTGACTTCTATCTAGATCTGCTTTTACGTGGGGGCCGTCTTCTTCGCTTGAAGTATTAAACACTGTACTGCCAGACGAGCGCAGTGCTCATGATCCATCCCACAAACTCCTGCACACACATCCAAACACATGCATGCGCACAAACTTCACTGCCCATGATTCAGCACCTTGTCGTTGTACGTATATTATTGTACTGATATACAATACTGTACTTATTGTACTTATATATAATATTGTACTTATATAATTGTACTTATATATAATTATATATATTGCATGTATAATGTGTATTATATGTATATGGTAAATTGTTGCTGTTTAATAAAAAACATTCATTATTCAATAAATTCATTGTTTCAGGAGCGTGAAAAAAACACATTTTCTAATATAGCCTATAAAAAAACGACTGTAAAAAAATTCATTTTAATTAGATACTACTACTTAAATCTTCCTTATACAGCCATCAGTCGGCAGTTTAACATTTTAAAAGGACTTACATGGATCCTTATGAGAGAGGAAAATATGTCAGTGTCAATATGGTAAAAATTTATCTCAGTTTATATTCACAGTTAACGATGTTAGTTTCCTAGCTATGCAGCTATTAACATGAAGCTGTTAATAAATTAGTGATGTAAAGGGATCTATCCAAGCAATCATCGTCAATACAAATGCTAGTTAGTACAAAACAAGCCTGTAGCCATAAATAAATTTTGTGAAGTGTCCAGTATTAAGCTTATTGATCCTGGGGGAAAATCTGGCGTAGGTCCATAGATCCACTTCAGGAGATTTCAATAGTAGGTTCAAAGTGATAATCTTGCTATATCTGCCTGGTACAAACATTGTCACACTGTGAGAGGACAGAGCAGGAACAGAGCAGGAGAAGTCCAGGTAGTTGGATGTAGGATCACGCAGGCCCACAGCCAGTGTTATGGAGTGAGAAGGATCTCCATTCTTACCTTGTCTTCCTCTGGGGC
>JABFDZ020000002.1:21339435-21361374 GCA_019775955.2 Pollimyrus isidori
ACACACACACACAGAGCAAGTCCAATATGCTGGCCAGAGAGCAGGGATGAGCTGCAGAGGTGATGGTGGGTGTGGGTGTCCCCTACCATCCATTATAAAAGGCTTTCATGTAATTGGCCTGATGAATGGTGGGGCTAAGGTCTACCTGGAATTCCTTGGATCAGTAACTTCCAGAATCATCAACAGAGAAGGTGTGCTGCTTCTCTCACAGCGTTATATCCATACAGGTGTGCTGTTCAGCCATGACTCGCTGCAGTGAGCACTGCTGGACACTCTGCCAGCTGTAACTCCTTAAGCATGAGTTTTTGGGGTGAGCACTGCTAAGCATTCTGCTGACAGTGACCCTTTAAACACAGCTCTTTGTCATGTTCCTGATTCTGTGCTCACCCAAACCTTTCTTCCCTTTCTCGCCATGCTCCAATGCCTCTGAGTATCAACGGCACATTCCAGAACCCAACTCAGACCCCACCACTGACACAGCAACAGCACATCACCCCCTAACTTCATTTTTTGTCTCACCGGGGGAAGATTGTAAGCTGGTCCCAGACACCCAGAGTATTTGAAACTATCATTGTTACCATTTTGCATTTTCTCTGTGATAACCTTAATTTTACTTAATTAAACTATAGCATTGATTGCAGTTACATGAAGCTGCTGGTAAATTGATTCCAGTATCTATAAAGTGTGTTCCTAATCATCATTAAGTGCTTTGAGGAAATTCTCTAGGGATGAATTTACACAAAGCGTCAAATTTGCACATTTCTTCCCTTAAGACACCAAGAACATTTTTCTATATTCTTTTCTATATTCTTAACAGCTTAAGCGGTTATTTCTTCTGCTAACACCTGACACTAAACCATCCTGATGAAGAAAATGTGTTCTGTTTTATCAGTTTCATCAGTCGACTAACTTTTTCAGGGTTTGCATTTGGCCCAGAACATTAGACGTGCTGTTCCATGCCGCTGGTGTTGGGGGCTTGACCCCCTGCGCTCACTTTCTCCAACGGCCCCACAGGATTCCCACACATGTCCTTAGGCATGTAGAGTAAGATCATGCGTGTGCCCTTTTACGGACTGTGTTACAAATAAATAGTTCATGGTTGTAAAGCCTTGTGAAACTCTCGGCCTCTTGTGTAATAAGCTGCATGTGTTACTTTTTTTCTGTATGCAACATAACATCTGTACTGCATCAGGAACCTTTTGGTTTGGTAATGTTACGAGTTGGGTGTCCTAAACTGAAGCCATAACAGACTGGCGTCTCATCCATGGTGCACCTGTGCCACTTGAGATAGGCTAGAGGCTGCCCTGTGACCCTGATTAGGATAAATCATAGAAGACGGATGGATTATCACCTCCCAGCCTTATACCTCTGAAGGCTTTGAATTCAGTTTCTGGCCCTACAGTATGTATGGAGTTTGCATTGTTTGCCCCCACAGTCCACAAACATGGTAAAATGAATCGGAATTGTCAAACATTCCAGTTACTGTACCAGTATTATTCCCTTTCTTGCTTTCAGGACCAGGGCAGGTTTTGTATAACCTACTATCTGGCATAGAAAACACCAACCAGGAAAAAATTGTGAATCCTAGGCTATTATTTTAGCCATCATGTGCTAACGTGTTTTTTACATTCTAACCTGATATCTTAGATACTCTGTGCTGACAGGCTTGTCCCATTTTTGGTGGACATCAAGGCTTTTTGTGCTAACATGCTTGTTACATTGTAACCTGTTATCTTAGACACTCTGTGCTGACAGGTTTGTCACATTCTAGGTGGACATTTTAGCCTTTCTATGCTGACATGTTTGTTATATTTGAGCCTGACATGTTTGCCTTTTTATGTGCATTTATGTGTAACATGCTTGTTACATTCTAGTGTGATAGCCTTTTTGTGCTATCGGGCATGCAACATTTGTCTTTTTTCTACCAAAATAAATAAACAAACATACCTGAAAATCCCATTTCTCTCCTGTGGTAAGAACAGCTGGTCTTTCTCCCTGGCTCTCCGTGGATTTGAGGGATCACTGGATGCTATAAACAACTAGCATTGGGAAACAGCTAATTACAGTCAATAAACATACTTTATAAACAGAACCACAATGCCTTCCCAGGAAAGCAAACAGTATTCTATGGTGATGAATGTGACAGAGGGGATGTCATTCAAACAGAGAATCTACTGAGGGACAGGGAAGCCTCAGTCAAAGCACCGCAAACACTTATTATTTCGCAGAACGCCCCCCACCCCCCATAGCAGGGTGGTGGTGGCGGGTGCAAGATATTGGCACACAGTAATCCGAGCCACCAGGAGATCCTCCAACACAATGCAAATCTTTCAGAGCTAATTTTAATGGGCTATCGGGTTAATTTTAACGGCAGAATTAATTGTCAAAGTGCTCTTTGAGCCACGCAGAATGATTTTGCCACTTTCTTTCGGATGATAGTTTGTCTCCTTGAGCTTTATTCACCTCTTTTGGGCCGGCCCTTTGATGTCAAGGCTCTCACCTTGATCAGCATTTAAAAAAAAAACCCCAGAGAGCAGAATGTTTTAAAGGTTTATTCACTGTGATTTTAAACAAATAATTTATCCACTGTTCTTTTCCTTCCACATCGTTACAATACTGTTGATGTCTTTAAGAATAGTATAATTACGTTTATTTTATATAGGAAACACTTTTGTCTAAAACACAAGTGAGGCATATAAATCAAGGCTCCTGTGCCCCACTAAAATGTTTTGTTTGTCTTTTACATTTGTGCTTTGACTGGTTTGTTTCCTTGAGTGAAAGATTCATCCAGCTGTTTCACATTTACATTAGTGACACATGCTGTGGGGGCACTAAAGATTTTGGGCCCCAAACCCAGATTCATAAGACTGAGCTCCAAATTTTTTAGTGTTGCAGTCATGCTGGGGCCCTTAGAATCGTCCTAACTTTCCCCGCTTTATGGCATCCCTGGTTACACACTTGATTATAGGAGACTGACCAATGAGCACATAGCAAGAACTCAGTGTTAAAGTGTAATCAAGGTTCTTTTAATTTAAATGGTAGTGTTTACAAACCCTGTCATAACTCATAGTGTCCCTTCTGACATGGATTATGTGGTCGTCCTATACACAACATCTTCCAAATAAAGCAGAAATACAATAAAACTACTAATCAGATCTGCAGAATGAGCAATGCGAATATTTGGGGAACATGGAGCGTTGTAGGATAATGGAGGTGTTCCCAAAATAGATGGGTCTTGAAGCATTTCGTGAAACTGGAGAAGGAATCTAATGAGAATAATTTATACTCCAATACATTTCACATCTTCATATGTTGGGCATATTTACTTGTGCACAGATGTACGTCACGCTTCTGCCTCCAAGACACAGCAGCAGCCAGACTGAGGACATGAACCCTCTTTTTTCTTGCATTGTATTTTAAATATTGTTCCACAAAATCATGGCTACGATCCAAATTGATACAGCACCAACTGATACGCTCTTTGCTGGCAAATATATATATATCTCCACAATAAAGTGGAGAATTCCCAAATGACAAGGGGTCACGCTGAGTGTCACATTCCCGTGTGACCCTCCCTGTGACTTAACTTACCCAAAAACATGATGTGCTTTCATCCCTAAAATGCTTCCCCTGTCTGTAAAAGAAAGCTATTTCATTGGCTTCTGGTAAAAAAAAAAAATATATATATATATATATATAAATAAATAAAAAATTGCAAAGTAATGTTGCAAAGTATTTCTTAACCCCAGGCCAAAGATGACCCAGTTTCAGGCAGGCTGGCTTTGGACCCAAAGGGACTTTTTGAAACGTGACTATGAAGAGTAATGTAATAGTCCTGCATGTAAGAATGCAGTGAGAGCGACAGAGCCAATATTGGGGGAGAAGCTTGTTTACTTGGCCGTCTCGCCATTATTTCAGCAGAAATTGTGAACGATTGTTTACATCCTCTTGAAGAGCTTTTGATGCAATTCATAAGGGCTTTATATAGCGGCGCTGCTTTTACCGCCTGTACTGGTACATTTCACAGTCCCTGATGCTTCTGCAATTCACTTTCCTCGTTAAGGGAACATCGCGCTCTGCTGCAGACTCGTCTGTGAAAACCTCAGCAGGGCCAGCCTTTAGTATTTTTTTTAATCCATTGTACCAAGCATTACGAAAAAATTAAAACACCAAGACATAACAAGTCATACCAAGCTTTAACAAGCGACTACCAAGTCTCACCAAGGCCTTTCGAGCATTACCAAACTGTAACAAGTTTTACAATGTACCAAATCTTTCCAAACTGTACCATACAGTACCAAGATTTACCAATTACAACTGTACTGCTGCATCATTAATCCATAGGATCGTAATGAGCATACAGTAACAATATGCAAAGGTCTTGATTCTGCACCAATATACAAACCATCTGGCTCAGAAAACATCTTCAAACTGGTGTTGGTGATCTCTGGTTTGGATGAATGCTCCATCACCATGTACAGAAAAAAGAATTGTGTGCATTTTTAAATGAAATTTCCCCTTCTGAACAGCCATCTTCATTAAATGTCAAATTACTTGCTATTGCAGCAGAGATTTCTCTAACGGGACTGAGAATTACAGTTTCATGTCAACGAGTTTCCTACACCCACATAACTGTGCTGTATGCTTTTTGAATTAAAGCTACCCTGGTTTTTATTGTGCTGCAATAAGGCACGAGAAGATTGGGAACTGGGCACGCCCTGACATCCTTCAGTTGCTTTTTCTCTGAATGTATTTATATGGTATACCATGGAGTTATCTCAACTACAACAAACCAAATCAGCTAGTCCTATAATTAATGTTTGTAAAACAATGTCATTCCTGTTCAATCAGTGACCTGCAATAGACAGAAAAAATGCAACTACTTTGGTCTGGTTCCCCCACAAAGATGTTACATAAAAACACAAGAACATAAGAAATTTACAAATGAGAAGAGGTCGTTCAGCCTATAAAGCTCGTTTGGGGAAAACTTAACAAATAGCTCGTAATTGTTAAAATTTTATCTAGCTCTGATTTAAAGGAACCCAGCGTTTTAGCTTGCACTACACTAGCAGGAAGACTATTCCATACTTTAGCTACACGCTGTGTAAAGAAGTGCTTTCTCAAATCCATTTTTAAATGTTCTCCCACAAATATCCACCTATGGCCAGGAGTTTGAATTGGCAAATATTGAAATTGCCATTTGGTTGAACAGAATCCAGACCTGTTAGAATCTTATAGACCTGGATCATGTCCCCCCTTAGTCTGCTTTGCTCAAGGCTAAAGAGATTCAGCTCAGCTAACCTTCATCATAAGGCATTCATCTAAGACCTGGAATCATTCTCGTAGCGCTACGTTGAATCCTTTCCAAAGCAGCAATGTCCTTTTTAAGGTATGGTGACCAAACCTGTACACAATATTCTAGGTGGGGTCTTACCAAGGAATTATATAATCGCAGCATCATCTCACTTGACTTATACTTCACACACTTAGAGATGTAATACAACATCCTATTGGCCTTTTTCAGTGCTTCCTGTGTGACATGGATGCATCAACATACATGTTCGTTCTTGTTTAGCACCGCAGCTGCACACTTGTGAAGAATGGCATAGGAAGTGATGTCATGCCTTTTCCTGTGATGTCACGTCAAAGAGTACGCAAACAGACCACTGTGCTCAGAAAGCTCTGACTCTTGTTTGACCAGTTCCTCCCCCTTCTTAGACGCTGAGGGCTGGGACATAATGGTCTGACAAAGCTGCCATGAAATATTAAATCTGTATATTACTCTATGAATGCATAAGAGGCATTAAAATGGCCTCCGCAACCCATTAACAGAGAGGGCTACCCAGAGGGATATTTCGAACCCCAGCGCCACTCAGCAGAGTATAAAATTCTTGGTTATACTCTACATCTCACTGCTTCTTTCATTGCTTCCTAATCTGAGGGCAGCAGCATCACGGCGAGTTTTAGGACCTTGTGAAATTAAATGAAAGCTCCGTAAAATCTGCGCTGTTCATGCTTTATTTAAACTCCAGTTTGCCTCAGATGTTCCGGTTTTGTCTGGTTTTATGAATGTAGTTATTGTGGTTCTCATTTAGTTTTTCTTGTGGGTCTGGGTTCTGGCCTGTGGTGGCATGTATGGGAAAGGGGCAGAAGGTGGACCTCAAATTCATAATCATGCACTTGTTGAGCCAATGAAAAGGCCAAAGGTTCCATCAGCCAGGCCCGTGACTCTCTCTTGATGGGTCAGTCCTCTTCCCCCTCAGCGCTCAATGATGTCATTCACGTGAGCTGTTTTTCTGAAGATCAAGCTAATGCCCTGTGAGAGATCCGGGGATCAGAACTCTTTATTATTTCAGGACTTCGAGGGGTGGACAGTCGTAGCAGCGGCCCACTTGTTATGGTGACGCCCCACGTCCTTGTTTGTTATTGAGGTGATCATGTGTTCGATATGACTATGCACCAGCTGAAGAGATGGAAGAACACCTATTAAAAGGTTTATAAGATGTGTGATGCTGGTGTTACACACAGAGATAAGTACATAGAGATGTGGAGGCCTGCCATTCTCTCTTCTTGTAATGCCCCAAGAAGCATGTACCTTAGAGTGAACTACCTTAACTCAACGTACAGACGCATTGTGTTTTTGGATTTTCTGTTTCAAGGCAATTGTGATGACATGTGAAATATGCCATCTGCATAGACAAACTCTCCAGTATTCTCATCTACAAGCCCAGCATTAAACACATGCTGCACTCTTTGTGTGTGATCTATAATATATAGATTTTATACTGTATCCTTTTGCTAGCTGGATGAAGAAACGAAAATGCCCTCTTACTCAGTCAGATCATTACGCCTGCAGCATGACATGGGAATTTTAGCAATGCTATCAGGTTACAGTGAGTTATGTCACAATTTCCAAGCTTTCCACCATAAGCAGCAGCAAAGCCAGCCCCCCACCCACTGTGCTGGGGTGCCCACCCCCTACCCAATGTTTGTGGTCCTCTCCTGCAGCCAAATGCGAGGCATTAATAATGGAAATCATGCCTTCCTTTTACAGAAAGCTGCCATCTGTTTACCTAATTGACTGTAATTAATCATGTCAGCACAAATTACCAACCTGGTTAGTCAATCAGTAAGATAAACTATTTAATTTGTGGACAGATAGATTAGGCGTGTATTCTGGCAACACACACAGAAGACATTAATGGTTTTCATGGTGCAAATTAGAAAAAAATATGCAAGACAAAATGTTGCCTGAAGAGATAAAGATCACAGCGGTCAACGCAGTGTCAGGAAAGGAGTCCTTCAGTCGGGGAGAAGACACAATACTCAAGCTAAATTATCTCCACATGAACATTACCCACAGTTCTTTCTTCTCCACTTCAAAGGGAACAAAGACAGCATCACATGATCAGCAACTCACCATGGATCTGTGCTGATGTCCTGGGGAGACTTTCTCCAAATAGTCCGGTGCTTGAATATATTTTCATCATGATTAAAAAAAGTAACGCTTTGCTCTCTGATGGCTAGTCAGCTGGTGCCTATTCTTACATATGATCTGAAGTGTCCGCTGCCGTTTGCCTTATTATAAAAGAGGACCATATTAAAATCCCTTTTTAAATGTTCTCCCACAATTAAACCTGAGAGACACAAATAGCTAATGAATGTGTAATAATTTATTGTGCATGACAGCTAAGATTCAGCTGTGCAGGTTTTAAGAGATTTACATGTTTATACATATATGAGGGACGAAATTATGCAATTTACTGAGTGCATATGCTGCCAGAGGCTGTGGCAATTAGAATTTATTTCAAGTTAAATGCATCTCAAAATGTAAACACCCCTCCCCAAAAAAATTAAATAAAAATAAAGACACAAGTTGGGTGATGCCTAATATGGGGATGGAGCACTTACCAATGATTCGCTGAAGTTATTGGAGTAGTTGTTGTTTATCTGTTGCATCGATGCAGGATCATTTATATCTCAAGCCCCTCAGTTATTATTTTCTGCGAGATCATCATCAAAATACACACCAGGAACTCAACATCATGGACATATACAGTACTATAACAGCAGGTTATTCAGTATTATGAAACAATTCAATTGTATAGTAACATGAAAGCCAGCGAAGGACTAATATTCCAATATGATTTTTTGTTGTTTCTGGTAATTAATAGAATAGGCTCTAAGATGACCATTACCCTGAACTGGATAAGCAGGAGGAAGATAGATGGATGGATGGATGGACGGATGGCATAAAATATAACCAAAAGTCAAAAGAGGGGAGGTTAAAAAGCTGTTGTCACAGATCCTGGGAGCATGTATCTCCTGGGAACAGCTTGGGAATTGAGGAAATGGTGACAATGTTTCTAGGGCCGCTGCTTAAAAAGGAAGAGAGAATCTGTTCAGAAACCTACAGTGCCGAGTACAACCCGACAATGAACTAGCTTAAGGTTTTACAATAACGAAACAATGACAGGCCTTTGACAAAAATCCCATAGATTTGCCCATGCTTTTACATCTCACTGCTGTCATTTATGAATACAAAAAAATGCTATCATTTATGAACAAAAAACCATTTTGTGATACGTACGTGCACAGAATTAGAGTCTGTACCCCGAAGTCACAGCTCTTACCATGAAGTTACAAAACTTATTTTTATTCTCTCAACTGTCCACGGCTGAATAGGATTGGCTTTGAGAGCACTCATTGTGACCAGTAGAGGGCAGTACCAGCGATATCCACTTCGCACCACTGTTGGCACCATCCTCATCTCCACAAGAGACCTCTAATTGGTCATGTTCTGTTTTGTCATGCCTCTGGGACAGTATATAAGCACAAACCACATAGATATGTCGAGTCCATGTTTTCATAGTCTGTTACTTGCAGTGAGTGTCCTGGTTGTTTCTTGACACTTGAGGGCACTGACTGGTTGCTGTCAATGAGGCTTCTGCCCCTCCCAGAAACTGCCTTTCACCTGTCCCACTCTCCCACTACAACCCTGTATTCTGACTCCAGTGCTGAAGTGTCTCTGGTTTCCCTAAACTGTGTTCACTCTTCCATTGTCCAACTTCAGTAATTTACCCTAGTGTCACTCTTTCACTGGTGAGCCTCACCAAAGGAGAACAGGATGGCTGTGATCTGTTTCTGGGGGGGTGGGGGGGGAGGGGAGGTGACAGCTGCTTGTCACCTACGTCTTCTTCAGACACCCTTTATGTCTCTGCCGGAATGTAACTCAACATAAACTGTCGGAATCTATTAATCAGGTCTAAAATGAACAGATTCCCATCCACCCCCCTCCTAGCCTGGACTTTTATTTAACTCGATGCGAGTCCCTTGTGAGTAAGAGGCTGGAGCTCTAAAATAAGATTAGGTTCATTCACTAAGGAGGAACTGACCTCAATGTGGAGGTTGTAAAGTTCTGGCACGGTGTTGCTATTCAGTATGCAGTTCAGTGTCCCTGGGCCTCACCACCATGCAGGCCAGGACCTTCATGACCACAGTGTGGTGTCGTACTGGACGCGAGGTCTTCAGAGCCCCTTTGTGTCCCGTCGGTAGCCGAGGGCTATAAAAGTGACTTCCTGTCACAGGAGGAAGTGTGACACTGAAATAAACGCTTCTTTAAAGTCCCCAAGCTGACTAGGCTTATGAACCACATAACCACATAAAATGCACTCACTCATTACAGTGCTCTTATTTAATGGCCACTGCATTTGACAGCAAGCATTTAATTTTTCATTTTTACTTTGTGACAGTAGCCATGGGATTAAATGAATATTTAAAGCATTTCCTGGGGAGATATGCTGCAAGACGCCATGACAATTAGAATTTATTTCCTGTTAAATGCATCTCGAAATGTAAACACCCCCCCCTCCCCACAAATGAAACAAAAAAGGACACAAACATTTACAGACGCTGCATATAAAGATGCAAGCTGTGATGCCTAATATGGGAATGGAGCTCTTATAAATGATTGGCTGAAATTATTGGAGTAGCTGTTGTTTGTCTATTTATTAATTGACGATGCTGGGTCATTTATATCTCAAGCCCCCCAGTTATTATTTTCTGTGCGATCATCATCTACATACACACCAGGAACCCAACATCACGGACATATACTTTATAACAGCAGGTTATTTTATGAAAAACTTAAGGAATATATACCTGATTTTTTGTTAAGCAATCATTAAACAATGGAGCTAAATAACTACCAGATTGGTCTTATAACATTAATACACTGCACATTTCTAATTTAACAAACCTGACATGCAATCTGGTCTCATTTACTACCTTCTCCAGCACCAGTGTTCACTGGCACTCAAACCACTGATTTCTGTGAGGCCCTTGAGGCCCCCTGTTGGCCACAAACAGTCACTCCACTGAATATTAAATAAACACGTTCCTTATTTAAGAGATGCGGAAGCAGCATGTTTTGCTGACCAGCTACCTAGCTGCCATCTTCTGCCTCTGCTTATTATGTACTTGTTTACATTTTCAAGCATCAAGGGAGGCATCTAAGTGATTTTTGAGTGGGGGCCCAGAAACAAAAAAATTATGCCTCTGGGCTCTCCTACAGGACTGATCTAGGTGCATCATGGTCCCTCTGCTTGCTGGTATCCAATCACAATGTTGCATTAGGGCTCAGAAATATGGCAGACATTTTCAAAATTTTATAATTATTTATTAATTTACAATTGTGATTCCCTTGGGGTCGTTGTCTCCAGACTGCTAGCCATAGCCCGGGTCTTTGTTCACAGGCTTCCTGTTTAGTGTCCAGCATGATTCCATAGCTCAGCAGCACATTGTAGTTTATCGTCAATCCAGACTCAGCATCAATGCCTCTGTGGGTGGTTTCATTGCTGAAACCTTTTCTATTACATGGTACTGTGTTACTGACATCTCCAGATCATCCTGGCTTGTTTGATGTTTGTTCTGCCTGACTGGAGGATGGACATCTGGTCATTACCTCCTCCCGTGCTGCAAGGTCTGCACAGCATTCGCAGATGACTTGGTCACAAGGCAGCCAGACTCGCACTGATTGGATGAGTTAGCTATGCTGAGTTTTCATTATACCATCACAATGCAGCCGGCCTCAGCACTTACTGGATGATATTGCTGCCCTGAGATTTCATTATACCACCACAATGCAGCCAGCCTTAGTACTGATTGGATAATGGTGCCAAATCATGTCATGCCACGGTACACTAAGCTTCAGCACTGATTGGTCAATGCAATTCATGCATATCTGATTCACAGCTACCCTGGGTTTTAATTATACCATCAAAACTCAATCCTCAGCAATGACTGAAAGTTTCAAAACTTGGTAGCATCCTGCAACACTCATACATTGTATATGAGCGCATTGAATCTACACTAAACCTACATTTTAACGTTTAGTTGCCAAACAATTCATAGGCAGTTATGTGATGTTATGGCACTGAATGACACCTGAGTTTAATTACTTAATTACGATTACTTTTAGAGGATATTGACTGAAACTCATCTTAGTGGCAAGGGGCCACTGAGTATCTAAGCATTTAACATCATTTGTAGGTTCTGGTTACAGACAATCTCCAACATGTTCTGAGGTTACTACTGTTGCACCCAACTACTGTTGCGCTCTTATATGCACTGTTAGTTATTGTTACTTTTGTTAACTGGTTTTAAATCCAAACGCCTTTGACTAACAGGTCAGGTCATATATTGCACTATAGTGGTACCTCGATTCTCGAACTCACTAGAACTCAAATTTCTGTTGAACAAACCAGTTTAACCTAGAACTCGATCTGAAAATCAGAAGTCAAACTGTGAATGCTGACTTAATATAAATTGTACGTGCCAGGAAACTACAATGCAATTCTTACTTGAATGCCTTTTTCATGGACGATTGACCTAATAATGCGCAACATTACAGTAACTAACAATAAATAAACCACTAAGTTACATGTACTATTAGAGCATTTATGTCATTTATTTAAACTTTATTTTACCAGTTAAATTAACGGAAAACTAGTTCTCACTACTTTAGGTCACATTCAGGAGAAATAGCAGATTACGCATCAAGCTGCCTGGGATACAAGCGTCATGCGTGTAACTAAACTCTTCAGGAAATAAGGGCAAAGGTGTGTCGTCTCGGAGGCGGTTCCAGTTTGTGCAGCCGGGTGAGAGGTCACAATGCATCTAACCGTAATGGATTGCGTCAGTATCAGAATGTGTTGCTTTAAGCCTGCACTGTAAGCAACAACAACAACAACTTTATTTTTGTACAGCGCATTATCACGACTTTACATCGTCTCAAAGCGCTTTACAGCATCCCCACCCAAAGCCCCCAGTGAGTAAGCCATAGGCAACAGTGGCAAGGAAAAGCTACCGAGGAGGAAGAAACCTTAGGAGGGACTCAAAGGGGGAGCCCATCCTCCAGAGGCCGGCAGGGAGAGTCAAATACAAAGCAAGTCCAATGTTTTATCCTGTTCATTTTGTGTTTAAATGCTAAAAAAAAGATTAAAAAAAATAAACATGTTTAGGTTTAATTTTGGGGGGCCAGGAACCAATGAATTGGTTTTACATTATTTCTTATGGGAAAAATTTCATTAGAACTCGAACTTTTTAGGATTTGCTCCGGAGTCCAGAACGGATTAAATTTGAGAAATGAGGTCCACTGTATAGTGTCCATTTTCTCTTTCTTGTTTTTCTGATTTTTGAATCATGCCTGTTCCTATTCTCTCTTCCTTTATTCGTTTGTATGACGGAAAACCACATGCTGAAGACCTAAAAAGGCAGATAAGTGCCTTTGGGAATTTTATATAGATGTGAACAAATTGGTTGTTACCCTTCCACAAAAAACAAAATTATCTCTGAAATAAATAAGTTTAATGGCATCCCTTATTGTATATTCCATGTTTAACACAAATCAGACTTTGGTTATTGATTCAGTTAAATATTTTACAAATGACACAAACAGAAGAGGTGGTACGCCTAATTTAATATTTTGTGGCACCACCTTTTGCAGCAATCACTGCCAACAAGCAATCTCTGTACTTCACAATGAGACATCTGCATTTGACAGCAGGTAGTTTGGCTCACTCTTCCAGAGCAAACTGCTCAAGCTGTCTCAGATTTGAAAGGTGTCGCATCCACACTGCAATTTTCAGATCCTTTCATAGATGTTCAATAGGATTAAGATCTGGGCTCATGGAGGGCCATTTACAAATAATCCTGTGTTTTTGTTTTCTCAGCCGCTCTTGAGTGTTTTTAGCTGTATGTTTTGGGTCATTATCCCATTGGAGGACTCGTGAACTGTGATGAGGCTGAGCTTTCTGACACTGGGCAGTATGTTTTGCTCCAGGATGCCTTGGTAGTCTTGAGACTTCATTGTATCCTGCACAGATTTAAGAAGGTCCCCTGTGGCAGATGCAGAAAGGCAGCCCCAAAACGAAACCTACTCCCTCCCCACCTCATGTTTCACAGTAGGTATGGTGTTCTTTTCTTTGAGAGCTTCATTTTTCCTTCTGTAAACACAGTGCTGATCTGACTAGCCAGAAAGCTCTAGTTTTGTCTAATCAGTCCAAAGGACATTCTCCCAGAAACTTGGGGCTTACCAACATGCATTTTGGTGAATTCCACTCAGGCTTTTTATGTTTCTCTGTCAATAGTGGAGCCCTCCTGGGTCTTCTTCCATGGAACCCATTATTGTTCAAAATGTGACTGATGGTGCAATCAGAAAGTGATGTACCTTGACCTTGGAGGTCAGCTTGGCTCTTTTCCTACCACCCGAACTATCCTTCTGTTCAACCTGCGATTACATTTCCTCTTGTGTCCATGTCCTGGGAGGTTGGCTATTGTCCTATGATCCTATGTTTTTGGTGCTTGGAGATGGTCTTATAGCCTTTACCATAGTAATCTTCTTCCTGAGCTCCTCAGACAGCTCTCTCCCTTGCTTTCTCAGCTCCATGTTCAGTGTGCTGCACACAATGATACCATACAGCACAGCAATACCTTTAAATAGGCTGAATGGCTGATGAACAGCTTGAAGGCACCTGTGATACTAATTAGGGTTACACATTTACTTTGAAATATGACTATAATGCACGGCCAAATAGTCTCTTTAGGGAAGCCAACAAATCTGTCCATACTATTTTAGCATATCTTAGTAAAATAAACAACAAATCATTTCTTTTCACAATTGTATTGGTTTACTCTATCAAATACTAACGGTATGCATGCAGATATACATTAGAGAATTGCTTTTAATTGAATCACTTCAAGAAAACTGAAACATTGTTTTAATGAGCTGTAACATATTTGTCCATGTCTGTAATTATTTCAAATCTTGTCTATTGTTTTTTCATTATTCTTAGCTAAAACACTTTGCATGGCGCTTGTATAAATATATAAATTTTAAATAAACATTCCTCTTTGCAGTCTGATTGCTTTTCATCCATGAATACTTTCATTATACTTTATTATTGCCACCATTAAGCTATTCGCCCCCCCCCCATTCCTCAGGTAACACTGTAGATATTACCAAACCTACACCACATGATGCAAATACATATTTGTTAAATATTTAGGAGGGAATGTCACTTCTGTTAGGAAATCATACAGGCTATAGTTAAGGTAATAAGGCAGATATGATATTCGTTTATTAAGGAGACAAATCAAAAGCATTTCTATTACACAAAATAGTGAAAATACAGACACAGTATTAGGTGAGAAGTAAGTGGAAACTGGGTAAAAGAGGGCGAGTCACAGATGGGGGTTTTTAAAGTTGAATGGCTTGAATGCAGCGCTAGAGGCACACGATTCTGAACACTTTCCTCCGTCCCAACAAAACTAGGAATATAATTCAACTAGACAAGTAATTAAGGCTTAGATTAGCTCGCCCAGGTGTGCTAATGAACGGCCATGACGTTCAGGACAAAGGCTGAAATTGTGTAACATTAGCCCAGAATTAATCGCCAGGCGATTTGGAGCAGCTGCTGATGACCTGGGAGGAAGATGGTGGAGGGGGTCAGGAGGAGAGCGACTGACACAGTGAGGAAGGTTGCAATCCCCCCTGCTCCCTGTGCTTCCGTATCTCCCTGGTGGAAATCTTTGACCAGTTTGCTTTTTGCTTTTCAAAGCTTGGCTACTTTTTTGTTTGTTATTTACAAATATTGGTCTGTGAGGTAACCAATTTTACAAGTTCATAATGAATAACTAATGCAAGACTAGAACACAATGCATATTCTTTAATTTTCCTCTCATGATTTTCTATTACCTATTGCTACTGTTTGCATATGTTTAATTTACATTGTTTACACTGTGACAGGTACACCTATGGTTGTGTGTGTGTGTGTGTGTGTGTGTGGGTGTGTGTTTGTGTGTCTGGACCAAGTATATTTTACATTATGGGGGAAAAATGTTCCCACAATGTGATAAAAATCTGTTATTTTAACATTGTGAGGACCATTTTCTTTGTTGCCCACTCATTTTTATAATGAAATTGTGACTGCAATCAAAAAAATTAAAATGCCAAACGTCTTATATTTTATTTGGTTACTTATGGTTATGGTTAAGGCTGGTTAGGAGTTAACGTCATCATGATTGTTACACATTAAGGTTATTATAAATGATATTAGCGTTATGCCCTTAGGACTGAATGGATAGTTCCCACAAAAATCATATATAAAAACCTGTGTGTGTGTGCTGCATGTGCTCAGGAGTCAGAGCGAGTCAGTGATTAGTCCATTGAGCTGAAGACTCAGCTGACTCATCCTCACACCCAGTAAATCGGTGCTGGTTGCTGCTGGTGGTTCCAGCAGTGGTCGATTCCCAGCCTGTTAGGAGTTCTCAGCTGCACAGCAGGGAGGCACAAACCAGACCAGCCAGTTTGGAGAGATGGTGTCGGTCCTCTGAGCTGTGGAACAGGACCGACGGGGCACCACTTCTCTTTGTAGGCTATTGTGAAACTCCTGCTTCCTCGCCGGTCTGTTCTGAAGGGATCCTCCACACCGCTTGCTGGTCTCAATGGTCTCCAGATGCATTAATTCCCTCCATAATGTCTGTATCGCACAGTTATGTCAGGTTCCTCGCAGAGCCCTTGCGGTTAGCTGGTTGTTGTCACAGACCTGAAGGTTTCATCCACAGGGCTTTGCGTGATCCATCAAAAAAGCTTCTGCTGTGAAGCACTGAAGATCTCTTGACAGAACATTGTGAATCAGGTGGGCAGTGGAGGAGTACAGGCACTCATATAGGAATCAGTCCATGGTCCATCATCTGGATTTTTAATCTTCATCACCCATGACTTTTGCCCAGGCTTACTCTTGTTAGTGAATGCAAGAAATAGCTTGTTGAGGGGGGCTGTGTGTGGCTAGTGCTTTAGGATTTGGATCTGTGATTGGAAGGTCATCACTTTTAATCCAGGGCTTGGCAGAGAAACTAAATCTCTGTTGGGTCCTTGATCAAGGTCCTTAACCCCTGAAGAATGTCCCAGGGGAGCTGGATGGACAGCTGACCCTGTGCTCAGACCCCAAGCTTGACTTTATGTGCGTGTGTCTTAAGATGAAGAGCATGATGGGATATGTGGAAAAAAAATGCATTCAATTGAACTTGTACAGATAGCAAATAAAGCTTCCTTTCATTTTTATTTCTAGGTTGCTAGCCTACGGCCACTGACAAGATTTTCCATCTTTTATGAAATGCACTTTTTAAAAATCACACTCCAGATCCACAATGGCACCCTGCCTATTTACAGGCCTAAGTCTGAGGTGTCATTTAAATCTTGAAAAATGGGCCCTTAGGGAAATTACTGCAAGACCTTCTTCTAAATAGTAACTAACTTGCATTTGTCAACTAACTGAATGAGTAGTGTAAGTGCTTCAGTCTTAGGTGACTGAGTGGTTAGAATAGCAATAACAATAGCAATAAAACCTAAGCTAATGGTAGCTAAAATAAGTTACTGAGCTAACAATAGCTAAGTTAAAAGCAGCTAAGATAACAATTGCTAAGCTAACCGTAGCTAGCAGTTGCTAAGCAAAAGGTAGCTAAGCTACGAAGCTGCATCTCTCCCTTTGAATCGTCATTGATGTTTACTTACATTGCCTGTGTGTCATAACTCACTAGTGTCTTGATTAATGCTTCAAGATGAATGGATTCATTTTCTGAGCTCTATTCGGCAATCTGAGCAGAAGAGACCTGACCTTGCCGGCGCCAAACATTCCCAGTGTGTCCTCTGGGAAGTGCTATGTGAGCCGCATTGGACTGCATCCAGCGGAAGAGGAGTTAATTCATTTTCCCAGCAATCTGATGGATGATAGCCGACTCTGAAGGCTGTCTCTCGATTGCTGCCCAAGGTTTTCTTAGTGTCGCGGACCCCCTATTTTACTTGTAATCATAGCTGTTTCTTTTTTCTGAGTCCCGGATGGCAATTAGCGAAGACAAAAGAGTGAGGGCGGGCTGCGGCATTTCTTCTCCACACGTTCTGGGATGGACATCTGGCACGTGATTCTCCAGCAGAGGCTGTGGCGAGGCAGAGGGCTTCCCGAACTCATTTCGGCATGAAGTGGTATCACCGATGTGCAGCCATCGAACTCCACGAGGCAGCCATAACCACTGCTGGCTCATGGTTCTGGGAAAACAGTGATTCACAGAGTGTGAAAAATGGCCTGCGGGGGCATCAGCAGCAGGGATGCAGGAATGGCAAGCATGGCCGTGGTTTTGGTGAGCGTGGAGATATTGCCGGGGTCCCCCCAGAGAAACACGGCAGCCCACTTGCTTCCCAGTTTTGTCGTAATGGGTGTTGTGTTGCACACGATAACGGGAGACAGTTTGGCGGAACATGATGCAAGCAGAGGCTCAAACCCAAGAAACGCAGTAGCTTCCCAGCAGATGGGCCTCAATTCATTCCACGCCACATGAAAAGCAAGACTTTGATGGTGGACTCGCTTCACTTATGGCTCAGCCCAGCACACTTCTGCAACCGTTGAGGCAGATGAAAGAGAGAGGGACTATATTTCACTTAAGCTGTGGAGGAGTTGTGCCTGTCTTATTATCAGGACAATTTGGATCTCATTCCGTTGATTTGGCAGCACTGCTTATGACCGGCGACCATTAAATTGCTCCGACTGTTCAGCCTGATTTATTAGGTCGGTCAGAGTGACAACAACCGACAAACAAGTCAAAAAAGGGTAGGTTACTCTCATTTTGACTTTCATTGTCTTATTTTTATTAAATGAGCAGATCAGGTGAAAAAAGACGAATAGGTAACAATCCAGATAACAAACAAGGTGGAATATTCAATGTTAATCTAATCGTTTTCTCTCTCTCTCTGTATCTCTCTTTCTTCAGTTTCCGAGCGTTTTGGATCGAGTTTATGATCCCACAGTGAGCGTGACTGGTCCCCAGTGGCGGAGGAAGCCTCTCCTGCTTCCCTAATTTGTAGGAAGGCCTCTTTTAAAGTGCCACCCAGAGCTGTCTGTGAAGTACAGTTAGAGTAGACCCGGCCTGCCCGCTGTGCTGTCAGAATAGTGACCCCTCTTGGCTAATAGCCTATCTGCTCTCCACTGCTACCCTTTTCACTTATCTATTTTGACATCTGTCCCCAAAAATCGGCCCCTCTCAATTGGGGGCAAATTCACCGAGGTCACGTAAACACTGGCAATTTAAAAAAGAGCTGTACATCTTTCTGTTCTGTCTGCATGTGCCTGATGCCACATGATTTTTACAGACATCCCACCTGGACGTGGGAGAGTGGTAAGATTTGCCCGCCATGTGGTGGGGGGTGCGATTTTCCAAGCTTGCTCTGCTGAATGGCAGAATGACGTTAGGTTGTTTTAACTCTCTGTGGATGGGTTTCCAGGACATTGCACATAATTCGTGGGTGTCAGGGAGCTGCTGTCAATTTGTGGGAGACTCCTGGGACTTCTGGAGAAGAGGGATGTCTGTTTCTGCAGCCAGACACACATGCAGTCTGTGGTTCGATATATGTGTGTACATGCATGTCATTGTCTGAGTACAATTAAAGCCACAATACACACACACACACACACGCATACGCACGCACGCACACACACACACACACACACGCGCACACACACATACACACACACACACACACATACACACACACACACACACACACACAGTAGCTTTAATTGTAGCCAGAAAGTAACCTGACACAAAAAGCTTAAAACGAGCTGGGAAAGAATCACCTGCAGGGAATAGAGGTGTAAATCAAATCATTGCAAACGGCAATTTGTGGCTGAATATCTTTAATCCCAGACTGTGCGATTCGGGTGAGTGCATGACAACACTCACATTATTCACTGGGGGGATATTCGAAACACTAGTGTACAAGGCTCAAGATCAGAAAAAAGCATATGTCAGGAAAGAATGGGTTTAAAGAAGGAAGAAAAGGGGTGTAACAAACACAGCTGCTGACGTCTCCTGCTGATTTAAAGGTGCCTGATTGCCTGTGGTAACAAAATCTATTTTGAGATATAGAGGCTTTTGACCTGCCACTAAATCGCTTATGCGCAAATGGCCACCGGGTGTAATTTCACTATGAAATGGCCACTAGTTCCAGGACAGGGTTTTAGCAGAGAGGTGCTAATTATTTGAGCAGAAAGGGGTCCAAATGAAACTGCCTTATAAACACGTTTGTTTTCAGAAAGTAGCAGGGTGTGCAGGCACAGTGTCACTGTACTCTGTGACATGTCCAGCAGCACTCGTTTTCTGGCACTAAAGATGTGTTTCTTTTTTTCCTGAGTTCAAATTCTTTTTTAGCCTCTTTTCAGTATAGCTGCGGTTCATCTATCAGCTGATGGCTGGCCGTCGCCCGGATTCGGTGCCGGGACTGTGAAAGCAGCACCAATCAAGTGCTCCGGTCACAGTTAATGGCCGGCACCAGAGTAACGGGAGGTACACTCAGCCAGCGATCGATGGCGGGCCCCACAGTTACAGTTTCTCTGTTGTCAAAGCTTCAGAAACTTTATTTCTGTCTCATTTTTTTTCTGCCAAACAATCTGCCATAACGCACTGTTTGGACTGTGATTAAAAACATGGAGGGCCCCAAAGAGACTCTGGAATATTCCGCACAGAGGTGATTTTCACATATGGTTTGAAACTTCAGCCAATTATTAGAGTCGGATGAGCAGGTGATCTCTCTAGGGACCTGCTGCCTCGTCGCATCAGTGTGTCTGAGCTAAAGCGCTCCTGCAATGTGGGGGGGCTGTAGCCACATGTCTCTGTAGCTACACCCCCCAGCTCAGTGCGGGAGGTGCTCCAGTGGTCAGAAATAGGACTAGATTACAGAAGGCTGCTACTTTGAGTGCAGTGTGGGGACCTGCTGTATTACTCTTGAGAAAATTAGGCCTCTCTCTGAAAATATGAATGGGAGAAATGTTTGTGTACTTTTGGATTAATGAGCTCTTCTTTAGTCACTTTGGCTAAATGAAGGCAGATTGGTAGGTAACATTCCTGCTACTCTGCACTGTATGTAGTCGTGGGAGTTCACATGTTCTTACTGGGTTATGTCAGTATCCTGCCATCCGATGCCGCCTCTGCATATGTGTGTGTGCCCTGCCATGGGCTGGAGTCCGGGCCAGTACCTGCCCCAGCCTAGTGCCCCATTGAGAGCTTGGTTTCTGTTGTACATTTTTTTTATTTTCTGACCATCTAAGCTGAAGCTTTGACCCATGACATCAGCAAGCTGCAGCGTGTGTTACAGCTGCCTCCATCATCAGCGAGATACGTGTAAAACTCGTCATGTGGTGCTTGGATGATGAACGCGGGTGTCTTAAAGTTGTTTTTTTCTTATGTTGATGCTCCGATGCTGACCCCCCCCGCCATACTTATGATTCCAAACTGCACACAGATAATGCAGAATCCCTAAGGTATGCATGCTATTTATGGGCGTTGACTGGGGGGCATGGGGGTGGATGCTTTTAAAAGCCTCTGCATTGAAGGTCATTCATATTCCTACTACTGAAACCAACCATCACAAAGTATAATGGATCCAAGAGGTTAAAAATAGTTTATGTGGGAGAAAGAGAAAACCATGAACAATGAATTGCTTTAACTTTCATAACTTTGGGCTGCATTTAAAGTCAGCAAATGGCCCATTTACACTGCAGCTTCCAGACTAAGTCAACAGACATAATGTGTGTAATACGCTCCGTAAAATCATGTGTAATAGGCCTCCACCTGCTTCGGTGGCCTCAGAATAATCTGACATTGTTAAAAACACTGTTCTCCTAGTTTTATTCAGTGTATGATAAGATCTATCCATCCATACATACATCCATCCATATATCCAGTTTCATAACAAAGTTCACGGTCAACCAATTGTCTATACCAAGATCTTCAACCGTTATTAGGCCAAGGACCCTTTGGTGGACAGAGAGACAGAGAGGGATGCCTTCTTTAATCATTATAAAACTGTTACGGATTAGGCCTGGCATATACTGTATTAGCATGAGCATTAACCATATTAACATAAATATATATGGCTAAACCTATTTCCATCTGCAACTGTGGCTGTATTTCACAAGTTTACATATATCTATTCTGTACATAAATATTCAATATATCTATATTTATTCATATGTCATGTATCTTTACAATCGGTTCAGTACTCATAACTCTATATTCTCCCTTGTATGTGCAAATGGCTGTAAATTCAATTCCACACACACATACACACGGGTTTATAATCATATCTTTGTGGGGACTCTCCATTCATATCTATGGGGGAAAACCCTAATCCCATCATGACAAACTTAACCCCTACCCAGCCCTAACCTTACCAAACAAAATATGACACTTACTGTTTTATTACTTTTTAAATTGGATTCAGAGATCTTTGTGGGCACCTGAAAAAAGGTCCCCACAATGAAAAAAAAAACAGTTAAAGTTAGGGTTATCATGTTGGGATTAGAATTTTCCCCGTAGAAATGAACAGAG
>JABFDZ020000002.1:21370389-21383307 GCA_019775955.2 Pollimyrus isidori
CAAACGGACAAAGTCACGTGCAGGAGTGTACGAAAACAATGGCGAACCACGACAAACGGACAAAGTCACGTGCAGGAGTGTAGGAAAACAATGGCGAACCATGGCAAACGGACAAAGTCACGTGCAGGAGTGTACGAAAACAATGGCGAACCACGACAAACGGACAAAGTCACGTGCAGGAGTGTAGGAAAACAATGGCGAACCACGACAAACGGACAAAGTCACGTGCAGGAGTGTACGAAAACAATGGCGAACCACGACAAACGGACAAAGTCACGTGCAGGAGTGTACGAAAACAATGACGAACCACGGCAAACGGACAAAGTCACATGCAGGAGTGTACGAAAACAATGACAAACAACAGCAAACGGAGAAAGTCTCGTGCAGGAGTGTAAAAAAACAATGGCGAACCATGGCAAACGGAGAAAGTCTCGTGCAGGAGTGTACGAAAACAACGACGAACCACGACAAACGGACAAAGTCACGTGCAGGAGTGTACGAAAACAATGGCGAACCACGACAAACGGACAAAGTCATGAGGGTGACCTGGATATGAAGGAAGAAGAGATGAACATTCATTTTTATCAGATGCCATTTTATGATGACTCAGTGAAATCGCTGTCAGACATGGCCCCAGCAGTCTGCTCGGATAGTCACCTCCGACTGCCACGCTGTCGAAGCTGGAGATGGCATTTGGCATGACAAAGTGCCAAAACCCATAGATACGACAACCAAACGTGCCTCACTATCGTTGTGCCTCACTTTAATGAACTCAATACGTCCTTGAATGACATTGATTCTTAATGTGCCCAACAGAAGTCACAGTCATATTTTAACGACCTGGATGTTGGGAGTTGACGGAGAGCCAGAAATCTCAAACATTATTACTATATCGCTCCTGTAAACTTACAATGGTCGCCAGTATTTGAGGTGAAACTCTGTGTTTTTGATGTGAATTATTTGAGCTTGTGACAGAGGCTGAGAATCTGACAACCACAGAACACTCGATGCGTTCGTAACATCTTAGAATTGTGACGTGGGAGAAGAGATGTCGTCGGAAGATGCCAATAACACCGACAAGCCGGCACTGGGAGATGGGCAATGCAGCTCACGTATGTCACGCCACCACCCTGCTCGCAACCTTTCAGCATGAATCCCCTTGAAAGATCCGTGGCCCACGGCCACTGTAGCGAAACGGCACACAGCATCGACGGTGGGATGGAGACGTGCCGGAAATGATGGATGGAGCATGCAGAGATGAGGAAAAGAGCTGCGTGTGAGAATGTGAGTATATTTATCATAGAGAGTCTCTGGAGCAACATTTTTCAGATGTGTATCTGTATCAGGAATTTTGGTTGCAGAAACTATTGGGCCGTTCATTACACTTGGAAAGAAAGTTTATCTGAAACTCAGGGCAGTTCAACACCTAATGAAGCTCCAATGGCTCCCATTTGCACAGGTGCTCCGAGCTGAGTGTTTATGATACTTTTGTTTCTCAGATATGCCGATGCGGCTTTAAGAGGGTGTGCAGGTTTCTGATATGCGTTAGCACATCGCTTAGGGTGTAAAAGACGCAAGCAGAAACCAGTGAAAGACTGGTGACGGCGGCAGCCAACATGCCGCACTGTATGCTGCGGTCACATTGACGGTCACGTCGGCGGCTGGCTTTGTTTTGACTTGGAAGTATGACAGGTCGCGATCATGGTAAGCTATACCGGGTTTGTGTTCAGATGCCATCTTTCAAGCAACGTTCTTGGAGTCATTGCAATGATCAGGTTTGCACCTGTCTTCTACTCGAGTCCTGGCTACGATGGTGTGGGGTGGTGGGGCACTGCTATATTTCCAGGAATTAAGGGACGTGTTTTAAAGCAAATATCAAGCAAAACTTGACTCTTGAGTGATGCCAGATGGCACCACAGGTTAGCATGACCACCTCGTCGGGCCACCTGCTTCCCTAGCGGCTCTCATAATCCCACCAGCTCCTCTCCTCTTTTCCTGGCCAACCTTCCCATACAGCCACTATCAGCCAGCTCTTGAATATCATTCCACACTGTTGCTATGCAGTAGCAGATTCAAAGGCACTAAGCTGTTAGCTTAGCATTGTTCGTCTCACTATTTGAGGCTCCTGTGATAACAGACACTGTCCATGCTTTTCAGTGGTCCTCAGGTCTTTCCATCGGGATTTTACAGTTTTCTTCAGAGTTAATAATGCATATATCTGTCTATCATTTTCACAAACATTTCTGGAATATTTGCTGAGTTCATATCTGTAGCTGCCCATGGTGGCGTGCAGTCGTGATGTAGTTGCTGGCCCTTTCCTGTGGAGTGCTTTGGGGTGCTTCAACTACATGTTTGGAAGCTTCTACAACAAGGCAGTCAATAATCAGTTCAATTAAACCCCCTGCCCCCAACTTCTTACATGAAATGATCATTAAAAAGGTTCCCTCCACCAGATTTATCCATCCACCCATCCATCGTCCAAACCGCTTATCCGAACTGGGTCGCGGGGGGTCCGGAGCCTATCACGGAAGCAACGGGCACGAGGCAGGGAACAACCCTGGATGGGGGGTCCGCCCATCGCAGCCACCAGATTTATAATAATTAAAATTGAATTTAATCAATGAATATAACTGGAAGCAGAAGAATCGAGTTTCAGAAAGATGCCCAGCTGTCCTTAGCTGTCAGCAGACAGTTGTAATTTTGTTACATCTGGATTTTTATGGAGAGGTTTCAGTTATGACCTCAGTCTGCTCTGAATACTCTTCACTGACGACCAGGAGTCAAAGTTTAAGAGCTCAAACTATCTTAGTGACCTGATGTGGATTGGCTTGGCTGGATCCTAGGGGTCCACCATGGTAGGACAGGATCCTGTAATCATGCAATCTGTCTGATGACCCGGGAATGAGCAAAATGACTTGCGATATATAAGGCAGGGGTTACTTAATTGTGTGATTTTAGTATCATCTGGCATGAACCTGGGATGCTGAGATCCTCCAGTAATGTTTAAAAAAATCATTCCAGTGATGTTTAAAAAAAAATTAGAGAATCTGCCTGTTTTTGCAGTGAGAAAGACATATCAAGCTCTAAGATACAAGACCAGGCGGGACCCTCTGGATCGAGTTCTTTATCCACAATAACCTCTGTGGGGTTTGACCATTGCAATTCCACATTGTATGTATTAAAATAAAGCTGATAGACAAAGGCCTCCAACTACAAGCCTTATACATACACACACATATACACGAATATACCTGAATGCTCCCCTTAATTCTTATCTCTTTATTAATTTACAAATAACCCTGTCACACTGGGTGCATAGTTTCACAATTTGTCTTGAGTTTCGCTCTGTGTTTGTAACTGTGCTCTCTCTGAGAGATTCCTCTTGGGATCTATAAAGTACAAATGTATATACCTGAAAAGCACACCTCGAAAAAACGCTGCACTTCTCCAGGCAGGTTCCTCATAACCAGTGTTTATTTTCCCCATGTAGCGCGACTTTTCTGTTTATCTCATGCTGATTAATGTTCCTCGGTCCCTCCATCTGATAACTCATTACTGACTTGTCCCCTGAGGACCGACGGACGTTTTCAATTAATTTTTGGATGTTAGCACAAGAAAACTAGCTTGTCACCATCATTATGTCTTTCTTGTAGTTTGACTTTGTTATTATCTCAAATGATAACACACCTACATTCACTCCAGGAGGTCTCCCCCCTTCCAGAAATCTTGTCTTTTTATGACAAATAACTTTTAAAAAATATAGTCAGCATTTACAGACCTACTTCTTTTTACAACAGCTACAAAGTTACTTTTTTTTATTAATCATAGTGGTGAACCTTATATGGGAATGTACCATGAACAAAAGCACAGGAGGGAGGGCTAAAACATCCCTGAGTGGGAAGTCTTTTCATCCATCTTTTGGCAAGAACAAAAAGATTATAGTGCCTTTCCCATGTTCACCTTATGTAAATATAAGATTGTGCTGTGCATTTTCATGCCCTATTTGCCCCAGAGGTTTCAGTCTACCATGTGCTAATGTAACCCCCACCACCTTCTTATCATTATGGACTATTAATATTTGTAAAACCTATAACTAGTTTTTATAACATAGGGGTCTTCTGTCCTCAGCCCCCAGAAAGCCCAGAACTCAATCCTACACCTTTATGGGCATAATACTCTTTTTCTGTCCCCCCCCTCGTTTTAGAGTCAGAAGGGCTAGTCCTATCTCAATCTTGGTTTGTTGAAGCCAGGGAAGCCAGAGGCAGGGAGATCCTCCCAGAACATACAGATATATGCAGGGATTTAGAGGCAGGGAGACCCTGTCAGGACATACAGATATGGACATGGAGTCAGAGGCAGGGAGACCCTGTCAGGACATACAGCTATGGACAGGGATTTAGAGGCAGGGAGATCCTGTCAGGACATACAGATATGGACAGGGATTCAGAGGCAGGGAGACCCTGTCAGGACATACAGCTATGGACAGGGAGTCAGAGGCAGGAAGACCCTTTCAAAACATACAGATATGGGCAGGGATTTAGAGGCAGGAAAACCCTGTCAGAACATACAGATATGGACAGGGATTCAGAGGCAGGGAGACCCTGTCAGGACATACAGCTATGGACAGGGAGTCAGAGGCAGGAAGACCCTTTCAGAACATACAGATATGGGCAGGGATTTAGAGGCAGGAAGACTCTGTCAGAACATACAGATATGGACAGGGATTCAGAGGTAGGGAAACCCTGTCAGGACATGCAGATATGGACATGGAGTCAGAGGCAGGGAGACCCTGTCAGGACATACAGATATGGACAGGGATTCAGAGGCAGGGAACCCCTGTCAGGACATACAGATATCGACAGGGATTCAGAGGCAGGGAGTCCCTGTCAAGACATACAGATATAAATAGGTAGACAGAGGCAGGGAGATCCTACCCAAGCATACAGATATGTTAATTTACAAATGACACTGCTAATTTAGCACTGTTTGCATACAAATACTGTCTGTAGTGTCACAGCCAAAATTGCATGTATATAAAAACAAACTAAAACAGAATGTTCCTGTCAGAAAGTACCTGAGCTGGTAAATCAGTAATTTATAGGTATTGAAAGAGATCAGACAGGCAAACTAAAACAAGAGAGATGGAAGGAAGGCAGGATTTTCAAGCATCTGTTTGGAATCGTCGGCCTTCAGCACCATGGACAGCAGATTACTTCTTTCACAGAAAGCACTCACCACACAACAAGTGAGGCTGCAGATATACCTGTACCATTCTTGTTTTTTTTTTATTAATATATCATTATTAATATTATTTTTTACGACATTTCACTTGACGAGAGTGACAGTGCAGTGCCACAAGGATACTTGTCAAAAAAAAAACATTTAGTTTATGGAAACATTTTTTTTTAAGAAGAGGAGAAATATTAGAATGTGATGCATATTATGTTGCCCAGCTGGGAAATGTATGGCATCATCAAAGGGCTCAAAGTCAAATTTAAAGAAACATTCCGAAGACTATAAGACCAACTTCTAGCATTAGCTGCAGAGATCCAACTATTGATATCCAGCTAGTTAGGAAATTACTATGTGCTTTGCATAAAGCTGGACAGGCATGTAGTCTACTATCATATCAATACTACTTCTACAAATTAATATATTACTGTACAGTACTTCACTTTAGTTTTATTTGTATACCCTTCAAAAACCCTCACAAAGTATAGGATAATTTCCTCATTGCTATCATTATTCTTAGGCCAAACTGCATTCCGTTGTACACATTAGTGTTGTAGTCAAGACCACCTAAACCGAGACCAAGACATTGATAAGACCAGAGGGTATCAAGACCAAAACACTGCCGAGACATGAGGGTACCAAGACCAAGACCAAGATCAAGTCCAAGACCAAGACGCACTAAGGTGAGACCAAGACCAAGAATAGCCGAGACCAAGACCAAAGCCGAAAACAGACTAGGGCTAGAATTGACATCACATTACTCAGATCAGCTGTAGAGAAAAAAGGCATCGCTGTAAAGTGTCATTTGTCGTTAAATCAAATTAATATTATCTTTTCAATCATATTGTCCATATGTGTCTCATTTAAAATCTTCCAGATTTGTCTCTCATTTAAAATCTCCCAGATAGTTACAAGGCCTGATGGAAAACAATATTCTCAGCAATCCTCTCCTATAACTGTTTTATCAGACCTCATCAAGGGAAAAACATGCGATGTATCAGAAAGATGTTCATATTAAGTCTCTTATACCAGGGACAGAGGCCTCGGGTAAGCTATGAATATGGCTATGTAATGACCCTTTGCATTGAATTGAAGAGAATGAGCCTCCAAATTGACTTGCACCCCCATGACCACTAATGAATCTAAAATATGTCATTTAAAAAAATTATTTTAATCAATATCAGTCGAGAAAATTTATACAATGTGACATTTTTAAAATAGATGCATCTGACTGGTTGCATTTGAACTGAAGCACATAATAAATAATGATACTGTTCTGTGAAGATGTGCTGTTTTCTCGTTCTTTCCCATCCCATCGAGACCTCTATGTCCAAGACCAAGACAAGATCGAGACCAAATAGAGTCGAGACCAAGACAAGACCAAGACCAAATAGAGTCGAGACCAAGACAAGACTGAGACTACAAAAAACTGGTCTTGATCTCGAGACCAGTCTTGAGAATTACAATACTAGTACACATAGCGTTATTTCTTCTTTACTGAGTCTCAAAGGGAAGAAGTCCCATGTGGAGACATATTCTGCCTCAAGATTTTTACCCTAATGATGTTCCATAATAATAATAAATCCATAATGTACAGTATGTGTATGTAATTTTAACAATATATTTTCCCTAATGAAAAAGTGATCTTCCTGAAATGTCTTTATGATAAATCGATCACATTAATGCTACTCTTTCTAGCACCCAAAGTGCTTTACAATTATGCCTCACCTTCACCCATTCATAGACACACTGGTAGCAGACACTGCTATGCAAGGCAGCAACCTGCTCACCGGGAGCAATTTGGGGTTCAGTGCCTCACTCAAGGATACTTTAATGGAGTCTGGAGGACCCAGGCCTCAAACCTGCAACCTTCCAGTTTCCAAACAGCAGCACTACCTCTTGCACCACCAGATATATTACCTTTTTTAAGAAAAAGTACACGACTAATTACATTTTTCAGCAGGTAACAGGTAGCTGTACTAGATTACATTTGTAAAGTGACTTTTGTTTGTGTTATAGCGGTAAATATGAACTGCTCTCACTGACAATGTTTGTATTATTTATGTAAACATTAATTGCTTTTTACGGACAATGTGTTATTGCTGTAAAATTATATAAATTGCTTTCACGGACAATGTGTTTCTACTGTGAACATGAATAGCTTTGATGGAGAATGTCTGTGTTATTGCTGTGAACATGAACTGTTTTCACTGACAGGGTTCCTGTAATAGCTGAAAATATGAACAGCTGTCACTGACAGTGTTTATGCCATTGCTATAAACCTAAACTGTTGTCATTTACATTTACAATTTTATCAATATATCTGAGAGAAAAAGCAAGGTCAGCCAGTCCCTGGTGCAATGAATGGTTAAGGACCATGCTCAAGGTTCCCAAAGGTGAAATGACTCTTCTTAAATAGGGAATTGATCCAGCACCCTCCTGATTACATGTGCAGTATTCAAACCTACTGAGACCAGAACTGAACCTCTGGCAGTAGGTTTTTATAGAATTCTGAGGGGTTTGATAACAACTCGATGGGCTTACGCAGATGGAGTGCTTTTTAGCGGATGGTCATATCTAAGCAGCCACAGATATATAAATATTTAATCATAACTATCACATTCACCCTACAGCCTACAGAGAAGGGCATATTGCTAATATTGCTCATTGCTTTCTCTCGCAATATACTTGAAAGCATAACTATGCCTAATTCTTTTTAATCTATGTATATGTCCTCCATAAACTGTAACCATTACATCTGTATTACCATCTAATTAAAATTATTTTTTTGGAGAGCATTTACAACAGACACACAAACACACACACACACACACACACACACACACACACACACATCGCATGTCATCCTCCCATTATGTTTTTGGCACGTCGATGGTGATAAATTGCCACAGTATCTATGGCAGATGTTGTATATTTATCTTACAGCTACACACCCTTGTCAATAGACAGAGTCAGCCGACTCCTGTTAATCTTGATCAATGAGTTTCCTGCTGGTAACAGTTCCACGTCATTACCTGTGACGTATACTTATTTAATGAAAGCAACGACCGTCCCCTACCCTGACAGAACGGTTTAACAAAATCTGTCCTTTTCGAGGCATTATGAAAATCTAATTTTGCTAAACGGAAAGGTCATTCCCAGCAAGAGCTTTAATGCGGAGGACACATTTAAATTTATTTTAAATGAAGACATCAGTTGGTAAGAAGTACTTTCCCCTCCTCTGCTATTGAAGGAGGGGTAATTAGGTTATAGTTAGCTGTGAAATGGCCAGTTTTCACAATTATGAATGTATTACATTTTATTTATTTTTAAACACAGTGCCTGTAGCTATACTTACAAGGTACGCGTACTGTTCATCAGGTATATATGTGATACCGTATGGTAACTTCCCAGCAGACATCGTAAATCTGAAGTTCACCATTTAGCCATAGAGGGGATTTTTGAAAATATTCCCGCTTTGAAATTACTCATTTTAACCCCACCTGTTGTTAAGTATGTGAATGGTATATGGAGTGAACTATCTTGAAAGTATATACAGAGAAAAAAAGCACAGAGATCCTGAGAAATCTGGAGCAGATTTATAAATTTGCATAGAAATAGTTAAAGAATGTCTTTTTTTCCCCCTAGAGCTGTGATACTGGGTATGTTTGTAATAAATGACCAATATGGCTAATATATAAACCAACCCTAAGTTTATGCATCCACCTAGTTCCCAGGGGCCTGTGCAGCACATGACTGCGCAGTACAATGTTTGTCAAATATATTTTTAAAAGTCTCTGTGAGTTTGTGTCACACCAGCATGCAAATACGATCAGATTGATTCCAAGGGGCACAGAAATAAATTTGTTTTAGTTCTAAGTTGTAAATTCTGTCAAATGTGTATATTCATAGTTATTCCTCACAGTGAGGTTTTAGCTCGCTGGTATTTTAAGATGGCAGAGAGAGTGCTTTGGAGATGTCTGTGTAGCAACCTCTCAGACTGGAATTCTCCGAACTCAATGTTCCTCCTCGAGTCCATCGTCACACTCCACCTTCAAGGAGCAACATCGATTCGTTCCTTGGATCCTTATCAGCACGCGAGTGGCTGTCAAGGATGCGATCCTCATCCTCGGTGGAGGCTAATCCTGCTACAGATGCTCATTTTCAACCTCCTCAAGCAGAACAGAGCCGGGCAACTCCAGTGATTTGTCGACAGAGGATGATTACCTGTCCAAGGTGAGACCGTGTGCTTCGTGGGTGAGCTGTCATCTGGCTGAAGCCTTTCCAAGCAAAGTCTTTTTGCACAACTTGTCATCATCCTGTGGAGTAAATACATGGCTTCAAATGGACATTTATCCACTATCTGTATGGCTAATCAGCAGCTGAGGCCAAACTGCAGTACTACAGAAAATAATCACTAAATACAAACAGCATCAGGAAACAGGAAATAAATACTCACACATATTGTGGATTTATAGAATCAAGCAAAATTATAAATAAAAAAGATCAAAAGCGTTAGATCAAAAGCTTGAGATACCAAAAAGTGCTTGTATTCCTTGTCCTTCCTTTCGCTGTTCAATATGAATATTCAACCAGGCACTTAGAAAATCTTTTGGCATGAGTTTCTGTGATAATTTCCACTGTCAACTACGGCTTGCAGTACAGCTCGACCGCAACAGCCGGCGTTCCCACATTGTTCTTTTTATGTTTACGTTTTGGATTTGTCTAGATAATGAGATAGGCAGCACACATGTACTTCTGCTTAAAACAAGCTCTTATACAGTAGAATATTTTTTTGTTTTTGTGGCTAATAATCATAACCTCACCTAATGCATGCAACTCTGAGAGCCTAAAATGTACTGTAAACCAAATTGGGAAACCTTAGTTGGAATGGCTTTGTCACTGATCCAACCTGCCTGCCGCATCCATGGCATTTTCTGGTAAGCTGCCCTTGACCCGTCCGACCTGCAGGTTAGCGGGCCAACCATGCATTACTACTGTAAAAATTATGTCTGATTCCCCTTATTTATAATTCCCAATTAAAATGTCATAGTTTTGGATCAGTCATTTCACCGTCAATTTTCACGAGGCAGCCCTCATAAACTATCTTCATTAAAATGCTGACCAGTCATACCATAGTGGTATGACACATGGTTTGGAATTCTGGGAAATTGAGTGCACTCACTCCACTCTCTTTAAGCTATTGTGACTTCATAGAAGATGACGTCTCGTCTGAGGGTAAACTAAGTCATACTTACCCATTAGTTTCACACCATAAATGCAGCAACAAGATGTGTATAGGTAGATTTCTAGCTTTTAATAGGGGAATGTGGTCTCCCCTGTAGTGTTTCTCTATATTTCAGTGTGCCCTTAGTTAGACATGCTTCTTTTATTTAAGGAGACAAGGGACTGGGACAATTTAAAAAAGGTGTGAAGGAGCAGTAGTCAGTATTTAATAATGGGGTGCTCGCAGTAAAGAGTCTGATTTCCTAAGGGAGCATTTCAGTTTATTGGAACCAATTAAAAATGTAAGATTCTGCTGCACACCACAAATACAAATATATCAAGCCTTTTCTTCAGAGATTTCAGGAGGAGTTTTGTTGATATTGTGCATCAGAAATGTTTTTGTTCTGATTGATGCGGTAAAATATGGCCGAGTCTGGGGGGAACCTGTTGGATGTAATGAGCTATAGAACAGATGAAGCCTGGGTTTCATTAGGCTTTGGGCAAAGGCCCCCCTCCTTGGCCCCAATCTAGCTCTTAAATATTTTGCCGTTGCGCAGAAGGTGTGACTTTGATTAAGACTTCTATTCCCTAGAGTCCTCAACTAAAACCTTCAGCTTAATTGGAACGTGAAGTAGGCCAGTTAAGGTGGAAATTGGTGCGCGCACTCCTGGGGAGGGTGAAAAGATGGAAATCAGCCCGTACTCCTAGGGTGGGAGGTATCTCTCTTCAAACTCATCCCCATGTGCGAATCTAATGTTGGCAATTACTTGGGAATCATTTTACCTTGTGCTAAGATGCTGCAAGGAAGATAATTAACTAGGGATTTTTACCCGATTTCAAGTGGGGGGTGATCAGATCATCTCGTTGCTGGATGAGCTGGGCACTCAATTCTGGATTTCCTGTATTTGCTGTTTTCTGGCTCCAGGTTCGAGAGCCTGGATTGTGAGGTGAATGTTCCCCGGGGGATTATAAAAAGCTGCCGGTCACAGATGTCTTTTCGAATATGAAGAGCAGAATATGCAAATATGCAGAAGGCTAATTCTCAATAGCCGAATCAATGGAAGGCGCCCTCTACAGGCACTCGGGAGAAATACCTGCTGGGTTGGAGAGGCCCCGAAGATACAAAATCCCACCCCCACAGAACAAAAAAATATATGGGTTAGAGCTTATCCCTCTGTAAAGTCAGCAATGGCTGTACGCACTCTGTTATCTATAGCAAGCAAAGATTTCAGTTAAGGATTGGGTGACTGTGATTCTGTAACGGGAACAAAGGAATTTTCCCTGTATGGCACAGGGCACATTTCTACAGACCCCATCAACTGCCCTACAATCCCCAGCTAAGCCAATTTCAGCATCACAATCAACAACACTGTTGTAAACATTCCTGCAGGTTTAGTGCACTGCTGTGCCATGTACAAAGAGGCGTGTGCTCCCCATGCACTATAACGCAGTAAGAGTATGGCCAAAAAATCAAAGCCTCTGTACTGTCATCTTCAGCTATATAATGCATAGGTCACACACTGGGGACAAATATCCATCCCTTTGGTCTTAAAGTAAAACAGCAGTAACAAATGAACTATAAATAAGTTAGACATTTATACAACACATTCTGAAACATGGACACAAGACATAGACAGAAAATTACAATTTAAAATACAGTTTAAATACAGTTCAATGCATTTAAATGCATACAATCAAAAACACTGCAAATAGGGAATGGAATGAACAGAAATGTGCAGTGCATAGGTTTTGGTACTAATGTTATGGCTTCAGTGCAGAGGGGAGGACAGATAGTCCTTTTAGGAGATCCAATCTTAGACCTGGGGAGGAGGTACAGTACACTGTTCCTCAGCTAAACCTCCTTGGGGAAAAAACACAGTTGTTAAGCCTCACAGTTCTATCTTTGAGGGTACAGGACATAGGCTACTAACCAATCCGGTTATTGGGTTCTGTTAATGAGACCTGCTCAGGAAGAAATACATGCAATGTAATAGTTCATTTCCCTTCCTTTATATTTTTTCAACCCAACATTATGTAATTTCATATATGCTGATTGTGTCCACTGTGATTTATAGCAAATCCAAACTTTCATTTGGTCTAAGCATGGGTAAACAAAATGTGGCAGTAAAGAATATCGTTAGGGTGAATCAATCATAAAAGCCAGCACCAAGAGCTCTCAGTCGGGGGCCAGGACTCTGAAATGCCAGGCCTTCTTGGTAAGAGAAAAAGAGCTTTCAGAAATGCCTGTTAGTCACTTTTTTTACATTAACAGATTCTAGGAAAGGGCTACTTTCGAGAGAGGGTTCAGGCACGTAGGCCTGGGGGGTTTGCAGACTGGGAGAGAGTGGACAGGACCCAATCCGATGTAACCAACAACACGCACAAAATACACTCACCTAAAGGATTATTAGGAACACCTGTTCAATTTCTCATTAATGCAATTATCTAATCAACCAATCA